>CAXIVR010000279.1:0-46623 GCA_964035755.1 Teleogryllus oceanicus | reverse complement strand
ACCTCGAGCTTTGGGTTGTGGGGTAGCCTTCAGGAAGTGTTGCTGGTTAAATTACGCACTATCAGGTTTTCTTAGCGTGGAGCGACATTAAATTTCATCACTCACGCATTACAAGTAGTTTCTTCCAGCAGTATTTCATTACTTTATGGACATAATTGTCCTTTGCCCGTCACCTTGTTGGATGCACTTACGCTCGGAGAATATGTTCCGCAGACATACAGCTATCAAATTGTGACCATGTTACTGAGTAACATTGTATTTTAATAATTAAATTAGAAGGCCCGGTTCTGTCCGGTCAGGGCGACCAATTCTTTGAACTAATTTAATTACTTTATGGACTTTCATCTTTATACAGTTTATTAACACAATAACGATTTCACTTTACGTTGTTTAATTTAATGGCATTTTTGTTGTAAATTTCTATTCTTTAAATCGCGGGGAGGCACAAAGCTGACGTTGCGTAAGCACAATTACAGAATCAATTCATTCACTGTAATTTTTTCTCCATAAATAATAATTCGTAACTTTGGAGTGTGTTTGTAGTTTGCGTTTGTGAACGTCGCGAAATTCGAAGCCAAGTTAACGGGAAGTTGATACTATGGAGAATTTGGATGTTGTGAGTTAGGACTTGTAGAAAGAAATCGTGCTAAATTTAACCTGAAGAGGAGCAGTCTATTTGTTGCGGATTTTTGTGAGAAAAAGTCACGATTGACATTGTTGAAATCATCACAAATTTCTTCACGAAATGAGTAGGTCGTGTTAATGGACCGAAATCACAGCTTTGAATTTCTGGCCTGTTACACTAAGGGTGATGTGCAGACAGTTTATCAATCCCCAACTTTTCTCCTTTGTGCCCCACGTATCTTCAAGGTGTTGAAGGTGGTGAATTTAAGTTTCAATCGATTGTTGCCATCGAATACCACTCTTCGCGATTAATTTTTAGGTTGGAGAAATTTGTAGCTTGTATTGCTCTGCGGTGTAAAAGTAGAAGTACTTTACACATGATTTTGTCTATTTCGAGAAAAATTACTTCAATTGCTTTCTTTACTGCCAGTGAACTGATTTTGTGAATATTCTACACACGAATCAGTTTTAAGGGTGAAGTTCTAGATTTCACTTAGTTACTATAACAGTAAACCATTCGTGTCTCCTCCCCATTCTCATTTATTCTGTAGCAAACTATACAAACTATTTTGATTACAATGTATCAGTAATTTCGTTGCGATATGTAAAGTGGGAGCACGATATCCGGCAGCTGTTCAGTGGTTCAATTCTTAAGTTTTCCTGAATTAAATACAGTAAGTAAAGTGTAAAACTGCCCTTTGCGCTATCAGGAAGAGCCATTAACTTTGCCGAGGTGTTCGTGAAACAGACGACACCACAGAGGCCGCCATCTGCACCGAGGTCCTTCGCAGTGAAATGAGAAGAGGAGACGACTTGGAGCGCGGCATTGAACCGTGATGGGCATGTGCCTGCGCAGCTGTTTCTTTCCATGTGCAAATAATGTTGATTATGGAAACAAAGAAGAAATTTAAAAAATCCTTTCAGGGGTTTCATTGCACGTTTGTTAGGATGTAGTGTACTTGAAATACAAGTACTCATTAGACTCTTTCTGACTTTCAAGTTGCTACTGTAAAATTGTGTCCGCGCTATGAAGAGAACAAAGTCTATACCTGAGGCGTTGTTTTCACGATCAAACAAAGTTGACCATTCCGTGCCAAAGGCGCCATTCCCGTGCCATTCTTAATATCTGTATTAACTTTATAAATTTTCTCATTGCAATTATAATTTTCAGGGATGTCTTGGTACATCAGGTGCGCTTGATTTCTATGTAGCGAAGTGTCTAAACTTTCGTAAAATGTCCTATCTGCGATGCTACTAATCTATAGCTACATTTGCAGAGGAGGTCGCCTCACGTCTTGAACTGTCTGTGATCAGGTGAAATTACATGGTGACCTCTCTCCCATCAGGTCCGCCTTCTCTTACCCAGTGGGTGCCTTCTAGCTCAGGAAGCAGTGAGAACCTGAAATAGGGGCGGCAATAAACGCTGCTACTTTACCAAATAAAATAATTGTTCTAGAAGAATTTAAAATTTAGTTAAAAGAAAAACCAAATTATAAAAAAAGCACATCCTGCGCGTTAGCTCAGCTATATCATTTCCCTTTCCCTGATCCTTAATTCTAATACAATATTAACTAATGAAATCTTAAAAATTACATTTACAGAAAAATTGAGGTTAAATGTTAATTTAAAGAGCCAGTGCGCGCTAATACTTTCTATGAGAATTGTTATAATATTCTTTTTAACGAGCAAGAATTTTTTCATTCACAAAGCCTGAAGGGCGCACGGAACCATTGCCTGACACTCCACTGACATCACCATTTTGTCGAGGGTGACTACGCCTCACAGCTGTAGGAATCCACTTTCACCGGTCAACGCTTTCTCGTCTCGGAGGAGCGAATCAGGCGTCCGTCGGTCGGGCGTAGGGCCGGATCCTTTGTAGTAGAGGTACGCTGGGCGTCTTCTTTCACTCAACAAGGTCACGAGCTCAGCTCCAGTTGGCAGGTGCTCGGATCGCGCGGTATTTATGGATTTAGTTTTCGATTAAATTAGAATGGCGTCGCTAATTAAAAATGAGTGCAATACTGCCAAGCGAACTAGTGTTGGTGTATTTGCCTCACGTCATGTACAGTGCGATCAAGTAGGAGAGTTTCTTTGTTTATGCCAGGAAATTTGGTAGTGGCGCTTTTTGTATTTATTTATTTATTTTGTCAAAACAGTTAAAACTGTATGATGTTTTATAAAACAAATTGCATCGGCACGCAGCGAGTTTTCTCTCCTACTTCTGAACTCTCTGCTTGTCGTGAGTATCTGCTTGTCGATTCTATCTGCTCTTTTGGCATGCACACGCGAGCTCGCACCAGACCTCTTGTCATTACCCCCAGTCATTCGAAAGTTCTAGAATGTTCTCTGATTTTAGTAAAGGTTATGCGATTGGCCAAGGTCTCCCGTCGCACGAAATTCCCCCAATCACCGAGATAGTTTACAGCAGCTTTTAGTGGAAATTTCCGTAGTCGGCGCTCTCGCTTGCACTAGATGTAAATAAAACGCATGGTGGGCTGTGGCGCCTCTGTCAGGTCGCCGCTTTCCCTCGAAATTTCCCCGGGAAACTCGAAAGGGCTTTCGCTTAACTGGCCGCCTCGGCAGAGCCGATGCCAGGGCACAAAGAAATAGCAGCTGCGTACGACAGATTTGCCCTCCGCTCGGACTGGCATGGACTCGCTGATTCAATATTAGGTATAGTCACAATATTCCGCTTGATGGCCGTACTGTAAATGAAAAATAATTTTAAATTTCAAAGATTCCTTGGCAATGTTACAGTACAATATTCTAAATTGAAAATTTATTTAATTTTTACTGTTTCGTTTATCTTCGCCATTGTTACTCCTTTTCTTCGTTGTATTTAGGACACGTAATAAGCAAATGCCGTAACCCCTTTCCCATGTAACGACAGTAGAAAACTCATATAAAACTAGTTGCATTCCTTTTTCCCTGAAGTTGTTTTGTCTGCTAAGTTTCGGCAACATCTTGCCCACACCGGCGCTTTGTGGTTTCGTACCCAAACATTAGTACGGAGTGTGGAACCCGCACGACTCTGCCATATTGCTACTTATTAATATTTATTTGGCGCGGGTGTCACATTCTCTTCCAGTTTTTGACCTCCTCAGTTCCTGAAAAACAAACAGTACCACAGAAGATCTGCACCAAGGCCTCTGCCCTTACATTTCGATTCCCACTTACCTTTGCCCCTAATGTGCTTATTACTTTAACAATTTTATTTTATTTTATTTTATTTTAAATTTATGTGAACGTTTTGTTTTTTATCACGTAACACTTCACTAGAATCACGTACGAGTACGTTGAATTGCACCTGTCCAGGCTGCTCAGAGTTCTTTCAGGAGTTTTGTTGCTCCTCATCTGGTTGTGAAGTTCTGACAGGTGGAAGATCGTCAGGTGTAACCTGATGTATTTACTTCGCTTGAACTGCTTCTGGTTCCGTTCAACCTTGCTGTGGAGCCTGCATAATGTTTTGCATTATACCATGCTGTGGAAAGTTAGCGCAAATGTGACTGGTATGGTACGTACCCAGCATGATATTGAGGCAAAAATTGACCATTTGATATGCGAACATAATGTTATTTTCCATTGAGCTTGTGTGGGAGGCACCTTCAAAGGTTACTTCACCATTTGTAGCATCTACTGCCATTTTAATAGCTGCCCCGTACCGAGACAGCCTTTTTTCACACTTGCACTGACCCTGGTGTTTATGGAAATTACACTTTAAGAAAATAAATGAACGAGTAAAACGTCCCCCAGTTTTACTAGTGACGCACTTTCACCAATACTATCATCGTCGATAACACAATGTCACTGATATTTAGAAGCTTGTTGCGAGGACAACTCGCGCAGAGGTCTTACCCCGACAGGAGCCAGACCACGGAGCACTTATACATAGAGCGATGTTAAGAGGCCGGGCGAGTAAACGATGCCTACCTCACCAGGACGTTGTATTGGGCAGAAACCACCAGAAACCTCCACCAGGACGTTGTATTGGTGTTTTTTATAATATAATATAATAATAATAATAGTGTCTTTATTATTGGCGAGGCTCAGGCCATAGGGCCTGCTCTTCCGTAACCACTGATTTACATTTATACAGGTAGTAACATATAAGAGGAGGAAATCTGTACATTTACGTCTGGGAGTGCAAAACTAAGGACCATCCCGGCAAACCCTTAAGCGATTGAGTAAACCCAGAAAACCTCAATCAGGATGGCGGCTTAGGCCGAACAGCATTATGATATAGAAATGGAAGAGAAGAGAAAATGAGAGAAGGAATCATAAATAAAAATGAAGTAGAAAATACGAACGAGAAAGAAGAAAGGAGAGAGACTAAAGGGGACAAACTGTACATTTATGACTGGGAGTGCAAGCAAGGCCATCCGGCGTACGCCTTAAGCAATTGAGTAAACCAGAAAACCTCAATCAGGATGGCGGCTTGTGCGAACATTAATATAGAAGAATATGGTATGGATAGTAGTGAAGGTGAAGAGATGAGGCGTTTAGGGAAAGGGTCGTAATGACATAAATGGGAAGACTGTAAGGAAAGGAAAGGGAAAATAGCGAAGAAAGGAGGAAGAAGTAGGGGGAAAAAGTAAATTTATCCAGCGGTACAGAAATGTTGTTTGGTATACATTAGCACTTTACATAAATATACAAACATTTGTAACAGCAGAAAGCACAATGGCTCTAAGTTAATAGTACCAGTAATTTATAATATAATATTGACAGTATTAGAAACAATGTAAAGTACAATAGGATATAAACATCAATTGTAATTATTATTAAGACCTATATATTGTAGATATGACAATGATAGAGTACAAAAATGGCTGTAAGTATTTTGGCATTTATTTGGAGCGTGGCTAATCTCTTTAAATATTTATTTGAACAGTTTAATTGGATGCACAGAAAATATGGGTTGTTAATAATTTAGATGGAGTGAGGAGGAGTGAAAATGAGAATAGAGTAGTGAGGTATGGGGTGGAATTTTGAATTTAAAGAGTGAGAAAGTTGGCGTTTAGGGGCGGTGACCGGTACTTGTAGTGGAAACGTCTGGAAGATGAAGAGGACATTAATACCAATCTTTTGTCGTTATACCTTACCAGTATTTAATTCGTTTTTGAATTTCGGAAAGTATTCAATGTTTTAGACTCGCTGGTAGTTTATTCCAGGCTCGGATAGCTGTAATGGTGAAGATTTACTGAAGAAGTCGTGCTGTGACGTGGTACACAGGCAGAGCTGAACTACGACTCAGTTTAATTTCAGAGGATTGAATTACTCTTTAGACGTGTTACATGAGAACCGTGTAAAATTTTATAGAGAGAAGTAGAGTGAAGTAAACGTTTTTTGTCTAGAGTAAGCATACGAAGTGAGTCAAAAAGTGGATACATGATCGTATTTTCTTAGATCAAAATAAACCATACGCATGCGTTCTGTGCTACTTGAAGTTTACGTTGTAATTTGGATGTCATGTTTGTCAGAAGAAAGTCGCAATAGTCAAAATGTGGCATAATAAGTGATTTAATGAGTGTCTCACGTGTACTAATTGGTAAGCGTTCGCAGGCGTTTCAGCGAATGCATTGCGGCAAAAACTTTACAGCATGTTGAATCACTTGCGAGTTCCAGCTGAGGGTGTTGTCAATAAGCCTAGGTTCTTGACTTGGGAAAACCAAGGTAGAACGGTGTCATTTATATAAATTTTAGGCAAGGTAGAAAATGATATTTTATTCACAGTGCTTTTTGAACTGATAATCATGCACTGTGATTTATTTGGGTTTAATTGTAGGCCTAATGACGCTGCCCATTTGTTTAAGGTTATCAAATCTTCGTTAATTTTATGCGCGAGTGAGAAGAGTTCAGACGGGTGGCCACTTAGATATATCTGAAGATCATCCGCGTACATTTGATGACTGCAATATTTAAAATGCATTTCCACATCGTTTACATACATTAAGAACACTAGTGGTCCTAATTTCAGTGCCTTAGGCAACTCCGCGGTTAAGTTTTAGGCCCTTGAGCTGCGACTACCGGACACCACTCTTTGGGTTCTGGAAGTTAAATAGTTAAGAAACCATGTACGCGTAGGCTGTGCAAATCCCATGATTTTAGTTTTGCAGTAGATGTCGTGATCTACTGAGTCGAACGCTTTGCTGAAATCCAGAAGAATTAACATAGTTATATTACTGTGATCTATAGCTGTTCTCGCATCTTCAATAACATTCAGTAGCGCAGTACCAGTATTCCTGCCGGAACGGAAACCTGATTGCTGATCGTTTAAAAGTGAGTGGTTTTGGAGATACAGTTCAGTTTGCTTACGGACGACTTTTCAGTACTTTGAAATAGTCGGAGGATGCTAATTGGCGGTATTCAATGGGTTTCTGGTTGATGCTGTCTTGGGAATAGGATGCGACGCACTTTTCCAAGATAAAGGATGTTGTCCGCTCATTAGAGAGAAATTTTCTTTCAGTAATGATTGGATAGGTCACATCTAGGCTATTTTTAGCAGTTTGGCATTTATATCATCGGTACCTGAAGCATTAGATTTGAGACTTTGAACTATTTTTATTATATCCTCATGTTCCACGGATGAAAAGAAAAATTCGTCGTTGAATTTTGTTTCTGAGTTTGGAGAAGCGCGAGGATTGACTCTTAATTACAGTCAAATGAAGGAACGTTACCACAAAATTATGATTTAGAGATTCTAGGGAATATTCATTTCAATTTCGGAGGAGCTCTACCTATTCCTAGATTTTTTAAATTTTCCAATCGTTTTCGAGTCGCGGACTCTGCAAAGGTGGGGTGGTAATATTTTATTTTAGCGTTGCGCATTTCTCGTAACTAAATTTCTGAGCATTTTGTACTGTTTTTTAAATAGTTCGCATTTAGTTTTCCCGGGAAAAAAGCATGCACTGCATCTCGTTCTTTTATTAAATTCCGAATTTCATCAGTTAACCATGGTGCAGGAGGACGAGTTACGCGTGATATTTTTAAAGGCGTGCCAGTCATAGAGTTGTATTATTAGTTACTGAAATCGCCACTTTGCTTCCAGCGATTCTTCTTCGTGGACAAGGTGCCATGGAAGTGTCAATCCATCTACATTAAATGCTTGTTTATCAATTTTGAAAAATCGCGGTATTTGATTAAGTGCGTGTGTATTTAGGACATTTCAGATTGTAAACGGATAAATTAGATCGTGTTTGAAATCCGGGAACTGGAAATTGACCGTGATTTCGACTTTGTTTTATTAGACACTTTATGTGATCGCTCCAGTTTCCGTGCTCTTTGAGTGGTGTGAGGTGCTAGAGGTAAATTTCGAGGCACATGCTGTCGAAAAGCGCGTAAACTGCTCTGCAGAAGGAGAGGCTTTTAATAAGTTATGGTTAAAGTCACCCATTACAATAATATGTTCATAAAAATGGATCACAGATGCAAAGGTTTCGTCCAACATATCTATGCTGCCTGACTTAGGAGGTAAATATATGACAGCCAGAGACATTTTTTCCTAAAGTCCAACTTCGATAAAAGATATTCACTTCGTTGGCAATCCGTATTTGTTGGAAGAGTACAAGTTTATGTCTAAGATCGTCGCGAATGTATACCGACACCTCCACCATGTGCGGCGACACTGGCTTTCGATCAGCTCTTATCAAGCGGTACCCTGGAATTGCTACTAGCGCGGAATTGAGAGAATTTTCAACCAGGTTTCGCTTAAGAGAAGCGCATGAAACGGTGTTTAGATATTATTTCCGTTACTTCATCGAAATGGCAGGGCAGGACTGAGCATTTAAGTGTGCAACGTGCAGACAGAAGAGCGAGGATTAGGCTTATTTCAGCATCAGACGCTTGTACCGTCGGAGAAGGTGCCAGTCACCCACAGGTAAAGGATTTGCAGGATGTGAGGGAAAAGAAAGGTAGCATTAACTGAGGGTTTGAAGGCGTTCGCAGAAGACGAGAGGAAGGAGAATTCTCGGAATATCCGAAAGTGGTTGTGAAAGAGGGTGTGGAGTGGGAGGTGAATGGGTGGGGCGCTCCTACGCTAAGCTGAACTGCCTCCAGCTGGTCCCTGGTTTGCACCGGGCACGACTATTACCACGTTTGATGACGATGGAGCCGTCTTCTGTCCACACGTTCTTGAGGCCAAGCGGTCGATGGCAGCTTGCAGCAGAACCAGGCGCGATTTTGTGAGATCCTCACGAATCGTGATACCAGAATCTTCAGCAGCCGTTTCGAGCGAAACATTTCACTCCGTTTCCTATAACTAATAAATTTAACGATAATTGGCCTGTTTTCCGGGTACTGACGACCTATCCGATGGCTCCTATCAATATCATGCAAGGTTAAGTTAACACTTATCTTTTGGCGACTTCTTCATGACCAGCTTGTCGGTGTCTTCATTATCATTTCTTTCCACCGAATATCCAAGCAGTTTCGGCGTGAGTACATCTCGAGCTGGTCTGTCTTTTCTTCTAACTGAGATTTGAGTTTTAAATCTCACGGTCACGTTCAGCCAGTTTTTCTCTAAACCTGCCACAAGATTAGCATTGAAATTATTGAGTCTTCATTGCTTAGCTACCAGTTCAGTTAGTACAGATGCCAAAGAGCGTAAGAAAGTAGGCGAGAGTTACTGCCTTATCCAGTGCCTCATTCACTTGCTCCGTAATTTTGGTTTCAAGATCAATATTGGCACTAGATGCGTTCTTGTTGCTCTTCGTCATCTTAGAAAGTAATTAAGCAGAAGACAGATCAGAAAAGACACTGGAGAAGTTTCGTGAGTGGTCGAGGTAGAAAACTAAAGAACAGTAGAGCGGATCTCAGATCAAGTAAGAGTAAGATAAGTAAGAATACAAATAAAACTCAAGAAGAAAGATGCAATATAATTTCACTGAATGGTAAAGTAAGCAAAATATACTTATCTTTTCGGCCTACAGCGTCAGGCGATCGTTGACTGCGAAAGTTATAACGGTGGCTACCCGCAAAGAAACACCTGCTGCCTAGCTCGAGGCCAAGGGACGATGCTTACACCGCGACGGACATCCAGACTGGATCCACAGACGGACATCCACAGATTGGTGGCCTGCTCCTGCGGAGCAGCTCTTCCGCCGGAGTAATTCTTGATTGTTTATATTTCGTTTTTGGTGGCCGACCTATGATTGTCTCAAGTTTGGTCGGCCACTTTGTCACTTTCACTGGTTGTGATGTTTGTTTGCTTTTTGTGGCACTTTGTCACTTGTCGCTTTTCACTATTTTTGATTTGTTTGTACTTTTTGCACTGCTTTGGTTTGTGCTTCTTATTTTGTTTTTACACTTCTGCTGCTCCCAAAAAAGAAGTGTTGTTGTTTTTCATCTGTCTATTCCGTCGTCAGACGCTCCCAGTCTTTTATTTTTCCCTAAGGATACATTACAGTTGTTTACATATTTTACATATTTACCTTGAGAATTTTTGAGAAATGTACCTAAAATCTAAAGCTAATCCTAATACAAGTAAATTTAACCCTTGACCTAAACATAAAGAAAATTTACCCTAGTATTATATATTTACATTAAAAATTTATATGGAGTTTGTATATTTGCATTAAGAATTTTTGAAAGAGTACCTAAAAGTTAAAAAAAACTCTAATACAAATTATTTTAAATCCTTAACCTAACCTAAAGAAACATCCTAATAGTAATGGTTTCGAAACCTGTCCTTAACTTTTATTTACATATTTACAGTGGACATTAATGCTTTAAAAGATATTCATTCTTCAATTCTTTGTTTGCAACAAAGTTAAAGTCATTCATTTCGCTTGGCTTAGCTCCACTTAATGAGGTCATTGTTGAAGGACAAGATGCAATAGCATTTGCGTACTTACCATCAATCATGCAAGTACTATCAGCCCGCACAGTGAATTCTGTATTATTTATGAACAGTTTGGACGGTTCAAGGTGTCTCACTTGCTGCTCTACTTTCCCAACTTCGAAGTTATTAAATCTAAAGTTTCTGGCAAAAATGAATTTAATTGGTCTGCAAAATGTTGAAGGTGCTGGATTTTCCCAAACAATAGTTTTAATCTCATCAGCTCCATTGTAAATTTGTATAGACCATTGAAATACTAAATAAACATTCGTCAGTGTACTGTCATCAGAAACGTTTGTTTATATCTGTTTTGTTCAGACCATCCATCCCATTTAATTATAATTTCAAAGCTGTAGTTTGAAGCGAATATAAAATCTGTCACTTTTGAATTTTAAATGTCCATGCCACGGTATGGTCAATCAATGCTTGAGGAGAATTTCGCGATCTTTCAGTAACTGTAATTCGGCTGGATAGCATACGTTTCACTTCCTTCACTTTGTGATGGAATAGAAAACTATGAGTATTTTGCTTGTTGGCGTATGCGAACATACTAGCGGGTTGAAGATTGGTATCCACCATCAAGCAAGTGCGTGATCAACTGACAACGATGGCGGGTTTTGAAGAATGGATCTTCGGGCTTAATGTAGTTCCTTTTGGGGTCAGAGAGTTCCCTTCAGAGAGCTCCTTAGTATAGCTGCCGAATCTCTTTGCCATCCTTCCTTAGTTTCATTTCACTGGCCATGGATAATTTTCTGAACTAGTGGTATCCAAAAGAGGTTTCGATTTTAGGGCTTTAGCTTATTCCACAGCTTTTGAAGGCTTGATAGGTCTTCAGATCTATTAATTTTTACATTAATTTGCGATGGGCCTGGGACTGCCTGTAAAATATAATCAGAAAGGGGAAAAAGTTTCTGCAGCCAGGACGAATTGGATTTAGGAACTGTTCTTTACTTTTCACGGATTTTGCCATCTGGTTTCAAATTTTTACAAATACATCTAAATATAGCTAATTTTATCCAACAATCCTTTTCAGGTTCTATAATACCTAATTCCGCAAAAACAGTTAATACACCTTTCGCGATTCGCGTTTTGCATTGTCTCGTGAAGTAAGTCCAGTTTATGCTCAGGTCTCTTCTATTATGTCAGTGGGAAGTTAGGGAGTCCCTTAATGACCAGTTTTTCCTGATTTTCGGTAGCTGTGTTAAATGATAGGAGACGTGCTTGAAATATTTTTCTTTAGGTTGGTTGTCCGTATAGTCTCGAGTCTGTCTCGATCCTGTTATGAGCCATCACGTATTTGGTTGGGTAATTAGTTCGGTCTTGAACATTTGCCCGTGATCTGTCCGTTACAATGGAGTCATTAGGTTTTCATCATTTCATTTGCAGAAAATTGACGTAAGATCGATTTTAAATTGTCCAATTTTGTCTTGATGTATGGTTTTAGTTTCTGTTTCTTGGCTGGTTGACTGGTTTATATCTTTATTATTGTCGTTGGCCTCAGGAGCTTTTGTCTTTCCAGGGGCTCTTCTGGGGAGAGAGGGCATGATTTTTTCAAAATCAGCCACGACGACCTTCAGGCATCAATACTGTGGTGTGGTTCAAGGCTCTTGGTCTTTAAAAATTAGACATTGCAGTGTACGTTTCTTCTCGCTTATCTGGTAAAAACAAAATGCTACTGGCACATACATCCATTTGGATTACATGCCGTATGAGCTGCAGCAAGAACTTTGTACAACACTGAAAAGTTCCATCAATATAAATTTTCGCAGGAGTTGCTGTGCTAGCATTGTTTCACACGAAAAAATTACAATTCCGGACTCTCTGTCATTAACAAATAAAGTTGTTCAGATTTTAGAGTAACTAGTTCTGTATTATCTAAGATATCCGACACTTTTCCCTCCTCTACTTTTAGAGACAATGGTTTCTTCTTTCTTCTGTTGTATAAATTCCGGCGTATACGCAATATCGTTGTCATTTAATGAATCGGGAGCGTTCACATTTCTTCGATTGCTGATGAATAATCTTGGAAGGTTTCTGGAATAAATCGTCTTGTGCTTTCCTCTTGGCATATTGCTCTGCAATCTTCTTGTTTGTCGTCTCACTGTTGATATCAGTGAGAGTGGATAGTATCCTTCCGTGAAACTTCATATCCACCAGTAAAGTGTACACTTTTGCGTTGCACAACTATATACACATGCCAAAGCACTCCCTTTTCTTCAACCTTTTTCATCCAGTACGTATATCCAACCATTCGTCTATCACCACATTTCTTTCCTTTCTGCGTAACACAGGTTTCGCCATCTTCGAAAAACTGGCACATGTTGCTACTTCAAAGCTCAGAAAGTGAATGAGACCATTGCGATCTTGGACACTCTCGAAAATCTCCGTCTGCCAAGTGAGAGAAGGCACAAGAGGAAATGCTGGTCAGATGCGCGTCGCGCCATGAGCCGCCTACCTGTATTCCATGCCTCGACCTTCCTTAGCTTACAGAGGTTTGGTCCGCATTTACATACAAATTAGAAGTAAGTTCCACGAGATAAGATGAAGGATTATTTCGTCACATTTTACATACGCCCGTCCGATACGAGGGCTAGTTAAAGCCTTCCCTCGCGCCTAGGTCTGGACGAGGAACGCCAGAATTAACCAGGTCCTTTGTGCATAGTTTTATAGGTGGTATTGTATGCCACACCTTGTTGCCGCTCTAAGATGGATCGTTTAAAAAGAAGCTTTAATAACATCAGACTGATGAGCACAAAGGAGATATCAACACAGAGTACTCTCCGTCGCTTTGATTTCGCCGCCCAAACCAGCATCTCGTTTCCCGATTCCCACATGGCCGAGGACCCAACAGTACCAGATCATGGTGGTGAGACAAGGCGATGGATGAGGTTTTAAGACGGGTGCGTCAGATGGTCTGATGAAGAACAGGAACCAGCTTATTGTGACTGAGAGAATCCAGAACAGAACTGCCGACGCAAACTCGTTGACTCGATGTATTTTAGGGCTTCAAGAATTGCGCCACATTTCAGCAGTGAAGATACTGCACTGGGAATGTAGCCGATATGTTTGGTAGCTCTGATACGCCAAAAACTGCATGCCACTGTACCATTGCACGATGAACCATCTGTGTATAAGAATACGCCAGTCTGGATAGGCTATCCTCATGTCACGAAAGTGTATCTGGTAGGCAAAGAGGTCTAGTAGTTTTGATTGGGAAGTTTATGAATAGACTGAGATCATTATTCGGACAGAGGGTTTCCAAGGAATGAGGTGACAGGGGTTTCACAGGGAATTAGAAGATCAACATTAAAGAGTCACGCAAAGATTTCGCAATCAGATATTACTGGAGGTGAGGCAGCGATGTTCAGAAGAATAGGATGTTTCATGCAGGATGGGTGAAGACTATTTTGCGACAAGGATGATTAGGAAGTCCGGATGCTTTAGCACATGGCTGCTAATAAGATGTCCCGCCTTCGTTTTAAGGAGGGCTCACCAGCCTCGGCTGAGAAGGCTCCGATTCGGCTGGTACGTGCGCGCAGTTGACGAACGGATACCAGCGTAATTATACACTGATGGGTCGCACGAGTGGAGGAGCTGCCAGAGTAGCCATACACTTCACTGCCGTAATCCAAGCTGAGCGGATGAGTGACCGCAACCGCAATAGGAGTATCGTGGTCGGCACCCCCATGAAGTGCAATGGCACTTCAGTATTCAATGAATTAAGAGACGCATCTGGGAGGAGATTTGTCTGGTTCACTAGTATTCGAAAAGATTGAGGAGACACATCTGGTTTGTAGTCCATGGATATGAGCACCCAACGTGGTGACTTGTCAAGCGGAGGCCCAGAATCCGGCAGACTCCGCGAATGGAGTAGATTTTCCTCTCAGGTAAAGATCTGGATTGCTGTGCAAATGATGCATCCTACAGAGAATGCAAACCGATACGTTTAATTGTGAAAAGATTAAAACCTGTTGACCCATCCATTCTTTGGGGGCTTGTTCCTTCTTTTGGACTGCCTCTGGATCACGCAGTGCTGCTGGATGAACAGAAGATGGCAAAATCATCCACAAACAACGATGCCTTTACAGGACCACGCACAGTCGACGCTATACCATTGATGGCGATGGCAGACAGAGTGACACTAAAGACTGATCCTTGGGAATACCATTTTCAAGAGAAGCTACGGGCCATCACCACACGAACACAGGAGGATCTTTTTGAGAAAAGGAAGTTTGCAGAGGGACAGAGAACTTCCCCTAAATCCCCAAGGTGCAGGGTTTGCAGAGATACCGATACCTCTAAAGTGGTACATGAGCCATTTCTATATGGAATAATATTGCCACAAGATGTTATCTCAAGACGAACGATGTAAACGGCTGTTGCCAGCTAAATGAGGTGGTCCAGGTTGTGGTTTCTTCCTAAAAACCACTTTGGATTAACGTCAACAAATTTTGTACTGCAAGGTCAGACCAGCTGCTGATTACCCTTGCGTTTCAGTAGCACACATACACAACCTGTGGGGAAATAGGGCGATAACGAGGATAAGGTGATCGATCTTTCCTTCCTTGGGAGATCCGACACGATGATGGCTTCTCGCCAAAGGTAGGAGATGGTGTACTCTTTCCAGATCCAGTTATAAGGCCGGAGAATAAATTGCGTGGCTGTTTCGGGAAGATGTTGCGGCATTAAATTGTAGATTTCATCTGGACCTGGTGTGGTACTTTTCATGACATCAGAACAGAGCGCATTCATACATTGAGAGAATATTATAATACTCATTTTGCTCAGATCGAAAAATCAAAGTGCGGTTTTCATTCTTTCGTTAAACAAGAGAGGAATAGGAGCATGGTTGCCAGACTTGACATACTTTCATAGCGAGGGAGGCAAAGTTCCTCCTACAATAGCGTCTCAGAGCTGTGATCATTTGACCATTTTAAGATCTGCCCACTAAGTTTGGGGAAGGGTATCCTTTGGTGAGGTGCACCTTCCTCCATACACCAGACGTGGTGGCGTAGCAGATGAGAGAGGAGGTATACTCTCCGCTGATGCATTTTACTTCTAGATAGTTCTTCTCGCCTTCACTCTGCACCTCACCTGTGTGAGTTATCACCCAGTTGGATAATGTTTTTGAACGCTCAACGCTTTCTTACAGGCACCAACTGCTCGCCAGGCGTCACGATCCACCACGGGATGAAAGAGATTGTCGCGATTTGCCGGTCGACTTGGAATTACGTGTCTGCAGCTTGTGGTACAACACTATTAGGAGTATGCTGCCATTTCTTCCACACTGACAAACTCGCCTCAACAGACTAGTTCGCTTGGGATGTCATCAGTCAGCGCATCAGACACATCACTGGAAGGGCGCGCCAACCGAGCAAGTCCATCAATGGACGATAACGGGTAATGGTCCCTTCCGCACAGGTCATCTAGGATGCACCATTGCAGGACTGTTGCAAGAGAAAGGGCTGCAAGTACTAGATAATACACGTACTCAAATTTGTGGCGACAGCCGAGGCTGGGTTAGCTCACCAGATTCAGAATAACCAAGTTCACGTGTCTATTGTGATTCTAATATACTGCCTCTCGGACAGGTGCAGAAGGGCTGAGAAGACTATGGGCATTTACATCCCGATAACCACGAACAGGAGAGGGCAGTTTGGTTTATCAAGTCAGGGTTCATAAGCGAAGATACAGTCAGTCTAGAGGATGTAAATGTACACAGTGAGTGTGAGGATGGAGAATTACCTGCAGACACCCACACACACACACACACACACACACACACACTGCGGCAAGGTCCGGTCCTGAGCAGGCTCTGAACCTTGTGAATCATGTACCAGTGAAGCAACTCCTCCATGAGCACGGGAGACCATCATCACATCAAACCTGTAAGGAGGAATCCACGAAGAAAAGAGTCCAGTGTGGGTGAGATGGAGTCTCTTGGGCAAGATTATTAAAGGGTTGTGACGGGATGTGAAGTTTAACCTTTTCACTGCACATTGACTTCAGCGCACATACACCCTGGTGCTGGAAGTCACCCCACAGGCCGGCGACCTTTGTGCGCGCAGTTCACTGTTCAGACTGCTGCAACCTGTATGGGTATTGCACCACCAACAAACAGACATATCACTTCCATCCCTTCTTTTGATCCAGCTTTGGACCAGCACTGTGAAGTTAAATATATATATATATATATATATATATATATATATATATATATATATATATATATATATATAATTATTTTTAAATTTTAGTGTACTGTTTTAATGAGTAATTTTTGTGTAGTTTTCATCTTCTTTTTACAATTAGAAACTTAGTATAAAACGAGAAATTAATAAACATTTTTATTGTATGCAAATTTAAAGTTCACTTTGGTAGATACACTTTGAAACATGGTACTAACACACAAACCCACATTAGCCCTGTTTACGGTCATTTTCATCATTTCCCGTCGATACTGGAGCAGACTGGGTTATGGTTGTACGCAAAATGGAAGCGTGCTTCCATTTTCCGTACGAATTTCATCAGTTGACTAACGCCCTAGTGTTACTTTATGGAACTTCCTTCGATTGCCTGAGTTCTCGGCAGTATATATATCTGGTGCGTAACGTATTATTTGCGATGTGAGTCTTGCACGTTCAGCGAACCCTCTCGCAAATAAAACCTGACCTCACACATCTTTCTACTCTTACTCTGCGAATTCCTTAACTATCGATGCATTCTTCCGCTAATTTAATTTGTTTCGCCAAATGCGCTATTCAACTGTTAAACTTAGCACTTTTTGCGGCGTTTTGGAGGAAGTATTTTCATCACGATTACATACAGACCAGGGTGACCGTGAAACGCTGGAATTACAATTCATCCAGTTTCAGTACGCATAGATGACCTTTTCCATCAAGTTTCTGTACAGAAAATGAAAAATGACAAGTAATAAAACAGGCTTTACAAATCATCACAGAAATAGCATTGACTCAGCCAGATGTGTGCTTTGCAGACTACATCTTCTCTTTAGATTTTCTTTCCCCTCTGCTGTTGGGAAGTATTTTCTGGAAAGTGACGCTCTGTCAGTCTCCATGGATTTTTCTTCTGCTTGTCTTCTACCAACATATCCTTTCTTTTCACTCAGATAACTTCTCAAATTTCAGTAAGATTCGCATGGAACTTAGCCATGTATCTTCTTCTTTCACTATTGTTACTTTATGTAGTAGAGGTATGAATTTAGCACACACATATCTAATATATGAAAAAATAGTTTCTTATACCATTTTACGCTTTTGAGTACAGATTCAATGGAACTGAGTATCATGTCCGTTCTGTCGACAGCCCCCATATTTTCAGTGTTAATCTAACACACCACTGGGGCTTCTTTATTTTATCTCGGTTTTCCTTAACTTTTGTTGCTTTCGGCCATTTCAGCGGCGTTGCATGTTGTGCTTATCAAACTTCACGTTTATCTCACACCACTTCAGTGCCAGCAATACATCCATTGATCGGAACTGCGTTTTCCTTTCTTCAACTTCTGTTCCATTGTGGTATATCTCATATTCTCTTGCACTGTTCCACACCAACCGTTCAATGGCTCTGTCATGAAGCCACGAAAGAGGAACTGGACTAGTATGCCAATTATCCATATTATGTGTGTGCCCTTTTGGTATGGCTTCAATAATGCAACTACAATATCTCCTCCCTTTCCCAAATTATTTCCTCTATATCCTCAATGAGCGGTATACACAATGAGTCGAGACCATTCGCCTGCAATCGCATAATGAGGTTTGATACCAAACCTGGCTGTTTTGAAGGATGTACTGTTTGAAGAACAGCCGTCCATGAACAAAATGAGACTTTCGTCTATACTGGGATTCTCGAACAGGAGAAAGCGCTACTGAAACTCGGCGAATTGCATCTACGATCCACGTAGTTTGAAAGGCGATACCTGTTACCTACACTAATGTCACAGAAAATGACATTCTTAAATTAGCAAAAACCTATCTCAAACATGATCTCCCCAAAATGATTATTGCAAAGAGACCAGTATTCCACTTGTGAGTTTTTGTACTCGCTTTTTAAGTAAACATACTGCTAAAAAATGTACATTTCGTCACACAGAAAATATCACTCCATTTGAGAGTCGCGAATAGGAATTTTCAGCCGATTGCAAAGGCATATCGATAAAATTTATTGCTTTCATTTACAATGAATTGAATCAACGACTCCGTTAAAAACACCAGAAAAATCTAATTGCACTGCTGCCTTATTTAGGCCTGTTTTGTTTCCGGCGCAGACCTCAGAGGCATGCACAGGCAGTCTAAACTCCCTGTTACTCCATGCAACAAAGTTTCCTTTTGCTGCACTTCCCCATCTTCATCACTGTCGTCTTCAGAATCAGAACTACTACCCTCAACGTACTCGTCTTCTGTCATTCGACGAACGAACTCCGAAGATGTGCTGGGCTCGTGGATAGCATTCTCTCATCTTTGAACTTGAATCCGTGAGTGACGACCTTCATCCTCATCGCTCCTCGATGAGAATTTCTTCTAAATCTTTTCATCATTAACCAAAACGTCTTATCTGCATAGTCCGTCAAAAAATGAAAATCTTCGAAAATTACCGGAAAGGTAACGTCAGAAACAATGCAAAGGTCAATAATAAAATCCGTGTAATCGTACGAAGAAATAATCCAAAAACCATGAAAAGTCCACCAAAACAAAGCCAATATTCATGGTAACGCATAAAAACAGAACACTCCTGGCCGAAATTTCAGCACAAAGTGAGGATGGTGCCCCTATATCGGAAACCTGGGAGGTTTTATGATGGGCATTGGGAAGGCCTCCTTCAAGATGCGCTAATCCCTCAGGAAGGCAAGACCAACGCGCGCAGGCCGCGCCGACATACCAGTTTACAAACGTATTTATACTCGTAGCGAGAAGAATTGACATACTAGCACACTCTCCAGGATTCAAACTAGGCGTCAAGCCCTTACAAATCGAACAGATACCACATGTCCTTCAGGCCCTCCGCCACTCCAGCGAAAGCGAACGGCATGCCTTGAAGTACAGACGCCTATAGGCGTCATTGCTGGCAAGCAAGACCGGGCGAGGACCTGTAGGCGTCGTTGGCACCACGACGCCTATAGGCGTCGTTTGCCAACGAAGGGTTAAGATCGTCCCGACGCGAGAGAAACATTCATGTTCATGAACCATGGTAAATTCCAACTTTATTTTCCTTCGACGTTGGGATCCGGATGCGGACTCATCCCCAACGAACCTCGAAGCCGAGACCTCCCGGGCACTGCCATAGGGACTGGATGATCGCTCAGTCTAGGTTTGGGAAGGGTAACACGCGTCTTGATGGGCCTTTCGTCGCCGTGTCTGAGGAGCGGATTTGCGTCTAACATTTTCTGTTGAAGGGGATTGGATATGTTTTTTTAGTCGACTGCAACAGCTGGGGTTTTGTCCGTCACCATATTTCGCCAGGATGATATCTCTTACCTTACTGGGAATCCTGGGACACCTAACCGCGAGAACTCGCTGCCAGGGGTAACTCGTTCCGTTGTGACGTTGCTACCTTTGTTCTCGTTAATTTCATGGCATCTGAGAAGGTGCAGGAGAGATCAACGGGTTCCTCGCCTGGAAGTACCGACGTTTTAGCCTCAGGAAAGGACACTTTTCAATTGCTCGAATCTTTACATGGCGCGTTCCTTCAAGAAAGTAGGGCATTGCTTATATTGTGGTGTCCACTTCACAATTAACACAATGCGGTGTAGTTGCACAGAGTTCGGAGTTCATTGCATCGTTCTCCCGCACACTTACCACATACTGAGTTGCTCACATGCTGCTGCTGTGTGTGAACATCTGGCATTTAAAACACCGTAAAGGGTTGGGACATATTGCCTTACATGAGATTATAAAAACCACTTTTAAGAGATCTTTTGAGAAGTTAGAGAATTAAACAGGAGAATTAGGGTGGAGTGGGGATTTCCTCGCCCGTACTCCCTCCTCTTGATCCTATATTCTTCCGTCCCTCCTGGCTCTTAAAGTAGCTAATGGAGTCTTCCTCACTCTCCGCAGAGAAGTCTTCTTAGATTGACCCTCCTTTACATGGGTTCAAGTGTTGGGTGAGTGGTCCTTTCGCCGGATACTAAACTTGATCTGCTTTGTTTTCATAAAATCTTATCTATTTGGACATCTGGAGCGTGTAGAAGATGGTACCATTCCTTTGTCGCACCACAGCTTATGAATTTCCATACGTTTCTTTCCAGTTGCGCGCGCTAAAGGGACAGCACTTGCCATTTTAAAGTTTTCCTTCCTCGGCGCATTCAGCGAGAATCTAGGTTTCTTTGGCCTTTCTTCTTTCGAAAGAAATTATTCAGATTAATAGTTTGTTCGGACATCACCTCTTCCCCTTGAGGAAGAGGAGCGGGATAGAAGGTTCATTATCCATGAGATGGATATCAGATTCATCCCGTAAGTTCACACACACGGGGCCCAACGAGGACCTCCATCAGGTGTCGGGGTTACCACAGGGATATAGTGGGAGAATAACACAGCGCTGCACCACCGTAGATCCCCCCGCTTTCACCCTGGAGTTCAGTACAAGACCTAGTCGAAGCCGATTGATCAGGGTGCGGTTGGCTCGACCGCCCGTCTAGAGAATACGAGGCCAAAGCAAGCGTATTAAGTCCACAAAGAATGTTCCCAAAATACGTAACAACGTATCCCTAAATTGCAAAGCAGAGACGTAGCACAAGGTGAGTACTGGGAAACACACACACTTGACACTTTAGCTCGATAGGACGATAATTGAATAGCTCACCTTCTTTCCAGGGATGGCTCCCAGCGTCAGTTAGAATGCACTCAATTCGGCGTGGTACGGTATGCACCTGTTATAAGGCGGATACCAGCGTGGTGAATGGTGTTAATGGGCAGAAGAGTGGAAGGCTGCCGAACCGCGCTTCACTACCGTAATCAAAACTGAGCGGATAGGTGATTTATAACGCAATAGGGTAGTGCAGTCGGCTCTGAGACATGCCACTCCAGCAATCGAAGAAGATTGGGGGCGCATCTCGATTTTGGTATTGCGGATGGGCACGCCACGTTAGGGACTTGCCAGGCAGCAAGTCCAAGAACCTGGCAGAGTCGGCGAATGCAGAAGCGGATTCCCTCCCAGGTAGAGAGCTGGATCGCTGTGCATTGATATATTCAGCAAAAGTGCACAGTAGATTTACTAGGCGGGAATTTAAAACCTGTTGACAAGCTCCATTCCTTGGGCTTGTTGAAACCTCAATTGGAGTTGCCTCTGGAGGCACACTGGTGCTACTGGTCAGACAATAGATGGCAAAATCGTCCACAAACAACGTGATGCCTTGCTGGTTCTCCTTGCATGACACTATACTGTTTGCTTGTGCAAACAGGTGACACTTAACTTAGGAATATTAAAGCGTACCATGGTAGGAAAGTGGTGCTCCATATAAGTCATCAAGAACAGTCCACTCCTAAGATGGTAGAATGAGATGGACTGCAGGTGCCAGATCTATTGGCAGAAAGTGTTGACACTGTGGAAAAATGTGTGTTTAGAGTTTAGAAGAATTAGGTTCTGCCCAGGTCCAATAATATTTTCGACAATAGTGCTCTGGGGGCATGACCTCGTCTACGGAGGCAGGATTATGGAAAAATTAAAGTCACCCACAATAAAGAAAGGGCGAGCAGTTGAAGTAGCTTCTTCGAGTTCCTCTTGTGACACGGCAGCCAGGAGGAATGTATATATGCACACCAAATCAATGAAAAGGACGGCAGATATATACGGACATACAGTTTTGAAGGAATTCGGTTCAGACGTGTATTTCCTCAGAAAACAGATGGTCTCGAGATGAATCCGCGACACCCCCTCCGTGAACTGAAGTCCGAGCATCTTGGTCAAACCGATAGGTTTGGAATCATACTGAGCAGAGGGGTGGTTAGGAAGAGATGAGTTTCCTGGAGACATACTATAAATGGTCTGTGGCGGGAGAGTATGAGCTTCAATTCTTCTAAATGTAGCCAAAAACCGTTCAAGTTCGAGAGAGCCATTCAAAGTGTATTTCTTTGGTGCAGCTTCTTTTCTTTCTCACTTCGTAAAAAAGAGCTGTTGAGGTGCTCCTCATCAACAGCAGAGTCGTCCTGACTGCTGCTGGATAAGGTCGCTATATGTCGGGGGTGTCAGGTGTTTTGACACGACAGCTTCGGCGACGGGTGTGCCCGAGTTAGTGTCGATTTCTGATTGGAGATTAGTTTCTATAGGGGGCTCAGTAGAGAGTTTTCGGTGGCTGGAGTTTTTATGTTTATTTTTATATTATTTGGTTGGTATAATAACATCGCCTTGGTCAGGCCCACTTTATCTTTAGGAAGTCTATGAACAACCTGGCAGGAGAAATGCTGCTGGGGTGGAGTGCATTGGGTTGGCAGCTCACGGTTATCACCCAGAGCTAAGCTTTTAAGAAGTGCTGGAAAGGATCGTGACATGTCTACTGGATTCCTTGCTTGAATCGACAACGCCTCAGGAAGAAAACTTTCTGTCACTCCTTATCTTTTAGATTTCCCTTTCTGAGAATAGATTGGTTACTGGTTGAAATTGGCTGCATGGGTGCCTTCACAGTTAAGACAGTGCAGTGGTCTATGTCACGGGTTGTGGAGTCGTGCGCTGGTGTTGTTCCCACACTTCCCGCATACTGCGCTAACCGACATGCAGCGTTGCTGAAGTATGACCAAACCTTTGGCAGTTGAGGCAGCCTGAGTTCAGGAACATATTGTCGTACACAGGTTGTAAAGCCAGTACTTATTTTTCTGGAAGGGACGGACGGTCGATGGGGATCAGGTTCAAGTGGGATTAATTTCCCCTGCTCCTGCCGTCTGATCACCATACCTTCAGTGACTCCAAAACTCTCGAAGTTCGACAGATCTTATCACTTTCAAACAAAGTCCTCGTGAACACCGCACCCTTTTACTAAAGTTCAAAGTCAGGTGATTCGTGACTACCACCTGGATGCCGGCAATCTACTTAGATTTTTGAATTTTCCAATTTGTTCGTCGGTGCATTAACTAGAAATGGTACCATTTCTTTTGTCGCACGATCATAGGCCACAAACGCGTCTTCAATGGCTCGCGCCGGACGGACAGCACTTATGCTTTTAAAAGTTTCCTTCCTCGGCGCATGCCATGAAACAGAACTCTTCAGTTGATCATCTTCTTTTGCGGAAAAACTGTTCAAATCTGATAGTTCTATCAAAACATCTCTCTTCCCTTGCGGAGGAGGGCAGGGGGTTTATTTTCTGCTCCATAGAGAAGTAGAAGACGGTTCATCTGCATGCTCCCCACCACCATGGGATCCAACAATGATTACTTGCTAGATTTAGGTTAACTGAGTCAATGAGAGTCTGCACATTTGTTTATAGTGATTTTACATACTGCTGGATTGTTTGAACTGTTGACCCAGTTGATGGGATTGGATTGACCCAACATGTTGTCTGGGATCAAATTGAGCAGCATCAATGGGGCCTGCAGAATGTTCACAGACTGCATGCTGCATATACTCAGTGGGAAACAGGCATCTAAAGACATGTTGAAATGTGAACCTCTCATTACTGGACACATTATCAGTTGATTATTGTAACATGGTGGGCGACAACATACAGAAGACCAGATCTACCAAAACATAAAATATATCGGTGTTGCATGTAGTATCAATCAAAGGCAAGAATTCATAAGACTACTTTTTATTCAAGACCAGGTGTGCAATTGCTGAAGAGTTCCGTATCACCAGAAGAATGTACCAAAAAGCGAAGCAGTGTTATCGTTGAGGCTAGTCCTCAAAATCAGCCAGGTCGTCAGCAATATCCACGGGGTTCCACTTTTTCATTGCACAGGTCGTCATCGTAGCTGATCTATCTTCCCCTCCCAAGTCGCTCGCCATTTTTTCATTTTCCTCACCAGTAGCCTGGCGAGGCAGGAATTTATTCAAAGTTAGGTATACAATTTTTGCTCCAACGCTGCATGGGAGCTCGCCAGGGAATCGATCACTAACACCGTCGCTCGCTGTCTGCCCCCTGGCGTCCGGTGGAGCCCTCTGATAGGCCGCTGCTCCAGGGCTAGCTGGCCCGTCATTAGCTAATAGGTGGGGGACATTGGCGAGTCTAACCGCTTGCTCGAGGCATGACGGCCGCGCGAGCCCAGTCAGGCGTCGCGCCACAGTCTCCTTCCTCTCCCTGAGAGCGGTAACGCCCCGCCTGACGTCACTCGGCGGCGGGCCTCTTCCAAACAGGCGGTCACAATTTATTTCATACAGCGTACAGCAAAAATCGTAAGGTTTCAATTCATATATTTATAGCATGTGTCTATTATTCGCCAACGTACTGGTTATATACGTTACAGTATATAACAGAGCTTGTAGAAAAAAGAGTGGTACGGTTACTGTGGTTGATGCAATATTGTCAACAGCTTTGATTAACTGTGTTGTGGCAGTTATGAGAACACTTCTCTTAATAGTTATTTGCATATAGGATGTTAAAGTACATTTTGCCCCGAGGGTGATTTCCCAAATAAAGGGCCTTTGGCCTGAGGTTGAAAGTCACTAAGGAGCAAAACATATAATGTGCTCGTGTTGCATACAAAACTACATAGTTCACTAGTTCGTTGCTGAGTCAAACGAGAATGTTAATATTTTATAAAGTTTCCTTATTGTAAAGTGAAAAGTCATTATAATCATTTGTCAACAAAACTGTGTATGTAATTGCTATTGCATAATCCCCGTTGGACTGATTTTCGTATAAAATAAAGAATATAGTAGAAGTTCTTAAAATTCTCATAAAAGCTAACAAGGCATACGGACAGTGGTGTCAGAAAATCTTGAGAAATATTTGAAAATGTTTGCTTGTGTATTTGAGAGTTATATAGCAAATTATGAATTACTGATGAAATGGTACTTTTAGATTACTTGCCTCTCTTGAGCTTATTTATAATATTTCGCGTCAATAACATTTTCGGATGTTAGCTAATGTGCTTCATATATCTTATTACTATATTAGCCGTACTGCTAAACAAACATGTTTAAAAGGTAAATATAGATGTTTGGTGGCAATTTTAAAATTAAAGGGAACATTCAATGTGCAATTTTCATGTCAGAAAGGCTCTATCCTACAAGGTGACAAGAATACATACGTGTTTGTTGAAGTCCATATATACACAGCAATGAGCTAGTAACCCATAAAATAAATTTCATGGTCCTGCTAGGATCATGGGTTTTATACATAACAGAAGTGTGTATAATTCCTATTCTTGAGATAGCATCCTCAATTTATATCACTACTGCCACAAAACTTCTCAAACATTAACTTGGAGAGCAAGAGGGGGGCAGGGGAAGAGAGGAAGAAAGAACCTTACTATTCATTGTGTGGAATGAAGAGTCAATTGTGCTTACTTCAAGCCATCTCTGGAAGAGGATCTGGAAAGCAGAAAATGCTGTTAAGATAGATACTAACCTCACCTCAAAGAGAATTATTCTGATGATAAATCATGAAAAATAAAGAGTTTCTTCTAATTCAACCATCTAAATTACACAATTAAAACTTGAATATCTTGAACTTACCATGCAGAAGTCCAATTGTACACATGTTACCTGCCATACCTATTAAATTATGGATCTGTAATCACCAACCACAAAACCGTTTTTTTTATAATTTACACTCCGATTTGCCTACCTAATTGTATTCAAAGAAAAACTTCATCAAGTGAGACGACACATCACATGGGCAGAAAAGATCTGAAAACAGGAAGGACAAAGTAGATTTTCCACCTTGAAATAAGCAGAGTGATATTTTCAACAAAGATAATGCAAACGCTTACATTGGAACAGGCATCAGTCACACTTGATGCAACTATGCATCTGCCACATGATGTAGCAGCATAGACATAAGACAGACCTGCATTAATCAACAGCACATATACTTTCAATAACGTACTTCTATTTGCATTCACACACACACACACACACACACACACACACAAAAAACTTACCATTTGAGTTTGAATTACTGTCTGGCAACCACCAAAGATCAGATATTAAAAATGCTAGTGAGAGAATCCATATTGAAATTATGATTAAAAGTAATTAAATTAATATAAAAACAAGAAATTATGCATATTTTTCAATCTCAAACAAATCTGTCTGTTGATTCTGTGTAAAGCATCAGCAGGTCGCAGACCTGAGTAGAAAAAAACTATTAGAGAGTCTCATCAGTTTATATCAGTACTGTTACATGGGTCCACATCAGTTAAGTTGGAAGCCAGGGATCTACAGAATGAGGAGATAGACATAAAAAATCCACAATTAACAATTGAATTACTTGCATGCTTCCAAGGCGCATATGGACTCTGCAGCATGTGTGTCTGGTACATTTGCAGGCAGAGTACAAGTAACTGGGTTTAGTTTCTGTAACCACACATGAAATTTTACCTTCCAAAGCTTTTACAAGCATTGTTCTAAAATTTTAAAATGACAGAAATTTTCATCTAAAGAGAAGTGTAACTGGACTCAAAGCACCTGCGCCACTTCTACACAAGGCTCAAAGCAAAGATTTGCTGATAGAAATATTTTATTCAATTATTTATTTTATGTAGTACATGTACAAACTGTTGTCTGAACAGACGTCTCATAAGAATTAACATCCACTGGGAATTTCTAGTTTGAGTCTGGACATCTGAGAGCAAAATGTATTAAGAGAATCGACGCACTACTCAAACGCCTAAATGCGCAGCCTTGAAAGTGAACTTGCTTTTTCTGGAACCTTGCATTGAAATCAGCACCAAGGGCTACCTCACAAAAGTTCCGCAGTTGACAATTTTACAGTATAATCATTAAGGCGGTCATTTGCCAGTGTTCTCTCTCGTTCTACTCGTAAGCGAGATAGGCTGAACGAGAATGGGCCGGCAGAGTCTCGTGCAGCAGGAATGGTTTCTCGAGAACGGGCGACTCGATAATCTTATGGCCCACTGGCTGGCAGACGGAGGCGTCAACGGTCTTCGCAGATATTGACATGAGGTCGTTAAAGGAGGTCTCACCTTAGACCTTACGTCGACGCGGGTTGGTGACATGCACGATACAGCACTTAGCCAGATTCAGCAAAATCTCTCTGAGCAGATGTTGCCTCTTGGCCAATAAGGCATTAAGAAACGACAAAGAAGTATTCTAAACGCCACCGCGCGCCTTATTTAAACATGCATTTATTTATCGAAATGAAATCTTATAGCGGCAATTATGCCCCTATCGCGTCCGCAATTTTTAATATTGAAACATTTCTTTCTATTAAATTATACAATATATTTCGCCATCAGTTATCGACAGACCATTAGAATTCATAACAGTATTTACTCATAAAATGTAAATAAATACAGACATCAATTTATTTTGGATGTCATAATTTATTTATTACTAGTACATTCATTTATCTTTCAGGCAATTAAAAGAATGTTTTGTTTCTTTAACATTTAGGCAGCATTTTAGAACGCATTGTATACTTTACCAGGTTTTATGGCATTATTTAAATATTTAGAAATTTTATAAGCTCGCTCCATTTAATATTTATTAGAAAATATGTTACTCATGTGAAATGAAAAATAATGGTATAATTTCAGCTTTCAACAGATTGTTGAATATTGCACCAATCACTTTTGTATTTTGTCCACTCCTTATTAGTAACAATAAAAATGTTGCCTCTTTTGATAATTCAAGTGTATAAAAAATTGACATTGAACAATGATAAATATACTTATCAGATGTTGTAATGGGCAAAATCATAAATTAATCTACTTCAAGAATTGATGAGTAGAAATTTATTCTACAATTTGCTTGAATGGTGCAGGTGGCAGAATGCAAGATTACAATTACAAATATAATAATATATAAAAAATAAATACTAAAACAAGCAAATTCACTTTGTCATTTCCTATATATACAGATGGCATTTACATTTCCTACTAGACATTAAATGTATACACTAATATAAATAGACAGCTTTCCATAATACACAAATATACACTTTTTATGCAAACATATACATGTGTATACATAGAGAGACAGAAGGAACTCACATACACACCAGTCAGAACTTTGTTCAATTTATTCAGAGAAAATTAAATCATATGCTGCACACCACTTATAAGTTTATCAGAAATGTGAATTGTTCATATACTTTTTATGACACACGCATAATCACTTCACATCCCTTCATTTTCTTGCTATACGTTTTCACTATTGGCTCAATTTTCTATATTTTTCTAAAGCCTCTCGCTGGAGGCAGGAGAGAATAAAAGCTGCTGGAGCCGTCATTCCATCTACTATAAAGTTCTGTTTTACAAGGAGAATTCCTAAATCAAATTGCATGTTCTTGTTCCTAATTTATATTGTGATCAAATCTATTTAAATAATCTGGTTTATCTAGCCTTCTCGAATTTCCTGCCATGGAGCAACCAACATAAAAGATTTATACAGCGCTGAAATCGTACTCTCTTATCAACGTTCTAATGATTCCCAATACACCCAGGTGTGTCAGCTTCGAAATGTACTCTTTTGCCGCTCTGTTTGTATCTTCTCTAAGCTCTTTTTAAGTCCTCTTCTGTACGGATCCCAACAATTAGCTCCATGTACCATTACAAACCTAACAAACCAGTGTACACAATTTCCCCCTTGCGTTCGTATTACATATTTTAAGATTTTCATTTACAAAATGCAAAGACACTCAGCTTTACCCCCTACATAGTTCGTTTTTCTCACATCCAATTTTACAATCAGGAGAATACAAAGGTATTTATGGCTACGTCATTTACCTAGATGAAGAAGCCCTGGCCCTACAAATGTAGTCCGCTTTATACTCTTTTCCATTTATAGTCATTTATTCTTCTTGTCAATCATAAATTTTATTTGAAATCGTCCTGCAGTTGAATCATATCGATGCTGATCCGCGTTTCCTATATAATATACAGTCGTCAGCGAAAGTCAATTTTCGACGTTATATTTCATGATAAATCATTTACAAAATGGCTGCAGTAGGGCCTATGACACTGTCTAGGAACTTGAAATAATGTTACCCAACACCATAGTACTGCTTCAATTCGTACTTTTTGATTTCATCCTTGAAAATTCCATTATCCATGCTGTTACCTGCCTGTCAATTTTAGCATCAATAAGTTTCAGTATCAATATGTCATTATGGCACGACATAATGCTTTATGAATCAATAACTTCTTACATCCACTCTTCCTACATCAATTACTTCAGACAAGTCCTTGAGTAGAAATAATCTGACTCTCACACGAGGCTTCATTTCTGTATGCATTTGTCATGAAATATAAATCCCTGATTGATCAAATGATTTCTAAAATCCAGATAAGATAATTTTCAAACAATTTACAGACTACTGACATTGAGACTACTAGCCTATAATTTTGCACTTTACATTTTGGTCCATTTTTGAAAATTAGCACTAATAGGCGATTTTAATCATCGATACACTTTTCATTGTTGGTTGATATATTGAAAAGTCTGACCAAATACGGTATTATTTTTGCCTGCTATCTTTAACATATCAGTTATAATACCATCCGGACCGCAACACTTGGTTGCCGATTTTTTCAAATGAGCAATATCTCCGATTTGATCAATTTGAATATATGATCCATCATTTATTCCCTATGATAATTTAGTTAGCTCTTTGTTTGCCCATACAATTATAAATGATTATTGAATACATTGGCTTTCTATTATCGTCACGATATCAGCATTTGCCATCTTATAAATTATGTCCTCCTGTTACCTCGCCGGTGGCGTAGGATTAAAAACTTTGCCCAAACATTTTCGTTATCTAAAATTAACAGAATGCGATTCTTGTGCAGTTTTCTTTGTATCTACTTCTTTCACTTAATTTGTTGATTACGTAAATGTGCCTCGCTGCGATGCCTAATATTACCGCTTTCTAATTTTCTTTTCAATTTTGCGAATTCCGCGTTATAATACGCTTTATCTGAATTCTTTTTTATGTGCCCAGAAAGGAACGAAACATTGCCAGGCTTCCTCAATGATTTCTTTGAATTTTCTGCCATATGTTTCCAATCCCCCTCCGCTTTCCGAAATCCACACATATCAGTTTTAAGAAAATGCCACCCGAATCCATTTATATCACCTTTACGACATATATTCATTACCGTTTTATCATTTCCCCTGAATAGTAGCATTTATTTAAAATTACGGCCTTATGATGGCTTATTCCTGAATAACATCGCAGTAGTACAATATCCATCAGTTCTAATAAGAAAAATCTAAAATAGATGTTGTGTACGTTGGTTTATCAAAACTTGCGTCATTTCTGCATCCAAAATGGATTTTATTTATTATTAACTGTATTTTCTATCATAAATCACCCTGCCAATTAATATCCACTTAGATTTCAATTCCATAATAATAAATGGATTGGTTCTATTCAAATTTTCCGCCAGTTCGAGAATATTCTCAAGATGGAATAGTATCAATTTTGAACATTTCTTACATAATAAGATGTGTGTAGTTATGACTCTCCTTTTAAGGAGTATGTGTAACTTTAAATTGGCGTAGGTATCTAACCCAAGCACTGTAACTTAGAAATTTATTTATTTTAGAAATACTTTGACATAGTGCCAATGTCCTTTAGCAGTTAAGCGTCTCAAATCAATCAATTAAATCGCTAGTACAGATGTAAATATAGACAATATAAATATTGAATTTTGCAAGGTTTTAAAATTTCCTCCTTTAGGTATTCAGACATGTGATGACAAAAGTTCTTTAACTTACTAAAATTTCGAATACACAGCTTACCATTCTGGAGCAAATTGCAGTTGTACTCGCGACATCGATCCAGTCTTGTAGCAGTATCGACTTTTAGACACATAGCACCTGTAATTCCCGGCGTGTGCCCTCGGTACAGCAGCTGAGATGCGATGTCGGCCTTAACACTTCGACGATTGCACACCACAGGAGGCTCGTGTGTACGATTTTGTTTCCAATACCTTGAGAGTTGGGTAAAAGAAGCATTTCCACATCACGGTCATAACAAAAAGAAGAGAAAAAGTCTACCATTCACTGTTATCAGTTCTGTACACTTCTTTTACACGCGCAGAATCATACGAATAAAATTGTTTCGCTTCCTTTCTTTTTCTTTGCTCAGCTGTAAAGCAGAAGCATCATATCTCCTTGCGCTTTATTCCGATGCGTGTCGTTTTCATCGGGTGATGGCGCAAAATGCTTCTCAAATTCTATTGCTGGCATCCATGAAACAAGACACATTATTACCAAAGCAAATGGTTATTACGTTCAGACTCTTTTCCCCTCTTATTCTCGTAATATTTAGCTATGAAATCAATTCTGAAAGATTGCTATATTTAAATATAATGGCTCCCCTATTTTACCATTCGTCATGTCTTCTCTGTATTATTTGAAAATCATGTTTTCTAAACATTGATCGTTAATGTCATGGCGATGCCACGTCCAGATGCCGGTGATACTTAATGTTTATGGCATTTATGCCGAATTGGCGACTGAGCAGCGACATTGCTCATGGCGCTAATGTCAAATCAGAATCCGAGTCTTAGAAGCCAAATTCGCCGTATTGCTAAAATTGTTTTGTTGTATACTGCGATAAAACCGAATGATCTATAACCACATCAATTTCATTCATTCTAACATTCAAAAAATTGCAAAATACCATTATGCGGAAGTCTAGACAATCAGGAGAGTATTTCATCCAAACCGGTCGTTGTAAAAATGGTACGATCAAAATTCAATATCCAATCCTAATACAAAGCGCATTCCCTACCTGGTTTACTTTACGAGTCTCGTCGGCTACCAATCTGTTGAGTGTGGGGCCTCCAGCCTTCGACCCTCCGTTGGTATCTCCCTCCCCGCCAGAGGTTAAGCTACTCCCCCTTCCTGGCATCTTTCCAAGAATTCATGGGTGGCGATCAGGGGCGCGCTCGATTATTCCATCTATCGGCGGTGCAGTGCCACAACCACGACACCCACGCCGACGGTATTTCAGTAGTGTCTATTTCATGGGTGCCGTTTATTGCAATTCATGCGCTTTTATTTGGGCCTTTCATGACATACTTTTTTATTGTTATATCATCTTCCTAAGCTACCATTTACAAAATTTGGAAAAGCGAATAGATGGCAAAAGATCAAACAAAGCAATATTCTTGGATTGCCGAAAAGACAATCCACCTTTTGAAATTTGCAGAGTGGTTTTGTTTCAGAAATCTATACAGTTTGAAAACAGTTAACCTTCACAACATTTTTGAAGACGACGCAGATTCAGTTCATGTGTATTCTCCACGATTCTCAAGTTATACAACGGGCAAGCGCATTCACTCATAGTGAACAGTGTATGAAATGTGTACACTTAGGTTAACGATTATGACATATGTACTATATTTAAACAAGAATTGTGTTTGTCTTCAAAATTCAGTAGATTTAAGTTTTGCATATGATTCAGCCTCTGACATGAACTACTTTTAACAGAACATTTAATTTATTAAGTACGATAAATCGCTATTGCACTTGCAACTGTTGTATATACAGCCATTTATCTGCGGCTTATCTGACTTATGCTCATCGTATTAAATCTAGATAAATCCAAGAGACAGTCACGACCGATCTTTCAGACATTATATCGCAGCTATCCACTCCAGAACCAGCTACTCAAAAGCCTGATCAGTCAGAATGCAGGACGGCTTTATAGTGGAATACTCGATTAAACCTCGATGACCAGATATCAATTAGAATTTGATGTTAATGTTTGACTGGTAGAGATGTAAAGATTTGATGATCTAATGTTTCCTGTTATGATTAAATTAATAACATTACCTCTATGATAGCTTAGTTATCTTAAAAAAGAATATCTGACAATTGTCTGTGAGGACCGCGTCGTGTTAGTTACGTTGAAGGCTGATCGTACTAGTTATACGTTAAATGAGTCATTAAATGTTACATCCATAATTAATTAATTATTATATTTATCGTCTTTTAGTAATTACAAATACTCTAAAGTTATTTGCAAATGCATGCAGGTGCTATGGGAGAAACTGGGCATTATATAAATGCCACCCCCTCATAGGAAAGCAGTGTTCAAATAATTACAGATAAATGTTCTAAATGCATAACTTCCACATGTTTTAGTTGCTATCATGGAAAACAAATTTGAGTGATTCCACGGAAAATTGCAGTTCATTATCAATTTCTACATTATAAAAGATTTTCTATTGTACCGTGGGAGTGGGAGATGCAAATTATAATTTTACAATAACCTCTGTTGGATCTTCTTTTAAAACAGAAGAGTGCATAAAGTACTGCTAGACTTGTTGATTCATGCGTCTTATAAAGGACAAAATCTCTGCTGGTTGTACCCTCTTTCTGCTATCTCCCCACTCATCACGACTGGCCACGCCGTGTGACAGCCACTTCCGCTCTGTATCCATTACACTACAGGTGTGCGCGGTGCAACCGGCTGTGACGTCCGGCATTTCTGGTTAATCTTGCATACCCAGCAAAGAGCGTGCGCAGCGTTTCTAACGGCCAGCTTGAAGTTCTAGAACAGGGTGTCAGACTTTGAGCCTCAAAGGTGCAACAAATTCCCTTAATACGGTTGCGGGCCATATTTTCATTACTCCGAGGTTCAACCCTTACTACTGTTGATCTCGGCAGTTTTACCGGGTGCTCTGAAACAGGAGGCAGGTTAATGAAAGCATGCGTGATATCAAGCCCTTACCATTCTGCCGGTGAAACACATTGAGATGATTTTTAGATTTGTGAATTTTCGAAAAACAGTTTAAACTGAACTTCACCTATTTTTACATTGCGTGGTGTTTCACCTAGCAGAACGATGCGCTGGGTGCTCAGGACACAATACATGGATAGAAGGGACTTTCAATTCAATTCTGCAGGTCAAAATAAATGACACTGCAGCGCATGCATCCACTGAGCCGCTAGTTAGAAAACATTGTTCTAGAACGGTTGAATGCTCATTCGTGAAACGCTATTTCCCCTATCCGCGCCCCATCCGCAATCTATCGTACTAGTTGCTGTTTTAAAATTAGAATCTGAATAGAGCGTTGGGATTAACGTTGAGTGCACCATCTCTGAGTATATTCCCTCGGCGCGACTGACTGGGTGACGAGCGTTTGACGTGTGTAGGTGTTATTTGCTAGAGACGGCTGATTTCGAGTTTGGGATGAATCTGCAGATTCTTATCAGCGCCGCCGTCCCGCCTGGCCCTTTGGCGAAGTCCAGCAATTCAACCTCCTGTAACCACCCGCGCCAGGATCTTATTTAGTTGGCGGAACGCGCTTGCGAATATAGGACGATGATCCGACGGATGTGCGGCCGTGACAGACGCGGGGATGGGCGGCGTCGGCCTGGAGCCACCGCTCGAGGACCCGGCCCCATTCCGGGGATCAGGTTATGGCGGCAACCTGGGCCGGCGGCGCTGCGACTGCAGCGGTGGCGCGATCAGGGCTGGGCGGTGGTCCTCCAGGCCAGAGGACGACAACCTCGGCGGAGGACACCGGGCTTAAGACCCCCGCAGGGACTCCCGCTTTTAGGAGGCCAGACGGGAAGAGCCAGCTCGACGCCGTGATCAGGACGCTGTGCACCCTCCATGGCGTCGCGTCATGCGATGGGGCGGCACTCCCCTCAATCGCCACGCAGGCAGCGCGCCTGAAGTCATGTTTGGCGGCCTCTGGGACTCACTGGAAACTCCCTGCGGCGGCGCGCGCGCCTGCCGTCGCGCGCGAAGAACCAGGATGACTCCGCGGTCGGCCGGCGGACGCGCGCGCGCGCTCGAGGGCGGCGGAGCCATTAGGTCCCACGCCACGGAGATCTCCCCAGGGGAGCCCCGATCAGGGGCCTCGGCCGCCATCAGCGCCGCCCACCGGGATCGCCGTCGTCAGCGCTCCCGGGTCCGTTACACGCAGTCCTCGCCACCCGGGAGGCGAGAACGACGTTGTTGGTCAGTTTCGAAATCCGCCGGAGCTATACCAGTCAAGGATGGGATATGGTCCGGGACGTCGCTGGGGGGAAGGCGGGGCGGGCATCCGCGCTCAGTATCCACCCCAGCACCCGCCGGAGGTGGTGCGGATACTCCGCGAGGCGCGAACCAGGCGTGACTCCCCCCGCTCCCAAGGTCGTCACAGGAACAGGAAAGGTGGGAGAGGGCAACCAAAGGGCGGAGGGATTGGGGTGGTGATTACCTCCCTCGATCCCGCCAGCAGCGCTGATTTGGGAATAGGGGTTACGTGAATGGGGTTGGGCTGGAGGTGGTAGGGAAGAGTTAGGGTTAAAGGTGTGACCGAAAGGGCCTCCGCGTGGGCCCCATCGCGGGCGAGGACCACCGCCTCCCCAGAGGCCGCCAGGGCCCACCGCCGCCTGCTCGCGCAGCACGGCCTTATCGCCGCACCCGGTCTTTGTGAGCCTGGGCCTGGCGTTGCTTCTTTAGCCTCGAAATGCGGATACGGCGAACGCGGCCTTCAGCTGCGCGTTAATATCAGCGCCAGCCCCACCCACCACCAGGCCGGCTTTCTCCAAGGCAGGGATCTCCTCTCCTCTTGGTCCTGACTTTGCTGCTTGGCGGGTACGGACAGGAGACAGCATCGTTACTCACTTTGTGCTTTGCAGCAATGTAAGGCCCCAAGCCCCTTTTTGCGGTGACGCTGACTGGCAGTATGAGAGGGGGCACGGGTAACAGACAGAGATCGTCCCCCGCCCGCGTGTCGTAAAATAAATGGAATATTTTAAAATACTGCAAATTACCGCCTCCCCTCGTCAGAAGTGTACGCGAGAAGATGCTGGGTGCCTAGTTTGCACCAGTTCGAAAACAAAATTAGCCGGGTAAAACGCAGCTGTTGGTTTTCCATAAAACGTGAAAAAGGTATGTTAATTTTTTCGCCTCTCACGTTTACAGCATGTAGTTTTGTTGATTAACATGAATTTTATTATTTTGTTGAATTGTCAGTAAAATAAATATCATTTTTGTGGCTGGGACAGTGAGATCAGCAGCAATTTTGAAAAATATTGGTTAAGAGACCAAACCCTGTTGCCCGGATAAATTCTAAATTTATATCGTTATATTTGAAACAACAGGGTTTCTAGTTGATTTAGTCGTATTTTTTATTATATTCCACATTGCTTATGTTTTGTTATTTCCAGTTCAAAATATCCTAATCATTTTCTATGATTTTAGCCTGCATATAACATTTAATAACAATGATTTGTATTTTTAAGTAGATAAAGAAATTTTGAGATACGTTATATGACATTTAGAAATGAAGAGTGATGAAAGAGAGTTGAAAAAGAAAAATTATATTTATCGTTTATCAACAGTATTACAAATACTTCGACTCCTGCATCAGTAATCAATGAAAAATTTTCATTTATTTTATAAACATTCTAATCATATATGAATTATTTATTATGTCAGTAATCGCATTTCTTATAATGGTAAAATTTGTGCATCGTGGTCACTGTATCCTAAAATCTTTTTGACTTCAACTACATATCAGTAGTAGTTTGTTAATTATAATTTGATCAATGGACTTCATCAGATTTTTGTGATCCGTGCAGGTACATTAGTATAAATTCCTTCAATTTAGACATTACAATTAATGTAGCTTTTCTTTCTCACAGATTCGACCAGAGAAATCAATGTTAAAATCTTCGCATACAACAATGGATTCAAAGGGCGATTGCTGACTTTTGTGTGTTTTCTCAGGTTTTTAAGACAAAATATAATCTGCAGTTCCTGTCTGTTGGAAGTCTGTAGATGCAAGTAATATCACTTTTAGTAGTAAATGTACAACAAATTTTGAAAATATTTTCCAATACCCAGAATACACATTTAATTCCACCGCCAAGGAGATAGAATCAATATTGTTTCTATCTTATATAAATCTGAAACATGCTCCCCCATGCAGCCAGGACCTTTGTGATTTTCTCTCTCTCTCTGCAATAAGCCTGCGGGTAAAGTTTGGAGATTTGGAGAAAATGCTAAGTTCATTAGGAATAACCAATGTTCTATGAAACAAAGAACATCCATTTCATTAAGATCGCTCTGAGAGCTGCCTCGATAAACTCCAGTTTTATTTGAAGGATTGAACATTATGGTGAAAATGTAAAATGTTGGTGTATGGTGTGATGTTTTGCAAGTACCTGCACGAATGTTTCTGCTGCTGCATCTGACTGTAGTTATATATTTACTCCCACTTTTACGCCTCAGGTGCGTGGTCAGGGTTGTAGTGTGTCCCATGATGACAGGTTGCATGAGAAATGGGGCATCAGGTGTAGAAGGGTGAAGTAGTAGGAATGGGGAGAAGCGGGAAGTAGGTTCGGAAGAGGCGACAGGGTTCAGGAAATAAAGGTGGGAGTAGAGAACATGGGACAGTGAAAGGGATGGATTTTGGCAGAAGACTGCATGGGACTGGGATTGATGATGTGTGAAGCTTGTTACAGACTATGTTTTCCAGCAGGTTCATGCCAGAGACCATGCCGGGTGAAGAGTGTGTTTGCTGAGAGGAAATTAATTTTAAAAGGTGCGGCATTTGTTCTCAGCTGAGTTTGGTGTTGGTTTGCGTGCTTAATCTCTTTGCAGTGTGTTGGTCTGTTGTACCAGAAGGGCAAGTCAAGGACTACAATGCTAGTATTTTAGGCGGCACATTGTAATTTTTACATATTTGTTCAGATTATAAAGTTACCACTTAAATTAATGTCATTCACCTCCTACGATAATGCTGTGTCCTGATCAGTCCAGTGTCTTCGTGTGGGTGGCCATCTCTGCAGTCATCTGGAAACCTCCGGTGGAGTTTAAAATAGATGAACTAAGAAATTGAGATAACTTCCTACTGAGAATGGAGGACAGATGTGGCCATATTTGTCAGCTAAAATAAGTACTTGTTTTAGGCTCAAGTAAAGATATCTTGTTTTCAAGTGAGCCAGGATGCATAGCTTTTACGTGTTTAGTTTTGACACGCTTCCCTAACAGTTGCGTTAGTTTGTATAGATTTGTCGATGTTGAGGAAAATTAGTTAGGATCAGAGCAAGGAAAATCTGTTTTCATAATCTAAAACACTAAATTTGTTTGAGTTTTTGACTGGATGCAGTGCCAGTCTCTTTTGTAGCTGCACCGTCACGGGTGTGCAGTTGGTATTATTCGCGATGTTGCCGACTTGTACTTCAACATCTGTATGAGAACAGCCTCTTCCAACCTTCGGATATAGTCTAAATTATTGTTTTACGTGTGTAGAAGGCTTTCAGAGGTCAGCTTTGAGTATGAGAGTAAGAGAGTAGATGTGACAGTAGCCATGTCACGAATGCGTGGTAATATACGTGATAAAATTGAAATAAATACAAGAAAGAAACCAGATAAAACCTTAGAACCTAACTATATGTTAAAAATTATAAAATGTATATTCATTAAATTAAAAGTAAGATTCAATATAAAAACGAGAAAATTATGCCGCTCACAAAATCTATTGAAGCTAAGTACCACGAGAATTGCAATGTGACTACATCAAATATGTACCACTATTTCGTCCACTTGGCTACCAACTATTTAATGCAATCAGTAGATATGCTACGTAATTAGATAATAGATATTATCTGAAAGTTTATCCTTTGATATAGGAATTCAAACTGTTGGATACATAAATCACCTCGTAACATTCAAAACAACGGAATGGTCACTTGTCAAAGAAAATACAATAAATCTTTCAGAAAATTAATTCGCACAGTGATTTAATATTGGAAAATAAACTGAGCTGTAGTGAATGTTTTGACACTTTATCAGCATCTCGTTAATCAGGATTCGTTAAGAGTTTGAATGTCCGTTTAAAAGTGGTAATATTTGTTTTTGATATTAAAAGTCTCATTTAAAATAAACATAATATTTATCACACAGTAAATTCAAGTATAATGTTTATGAAAATATTTTTACAGAAGACACATAACACTGCACTTCCAGTTTCAATTATTTTTGACCTTGCTATATTTTGTCAGACGAGACATCCCACAATAAGGAAACAATCAAACCATTGAGGGTGTAGTGCAGACAGACGAATGCCCAGAGAGAGTCAGATGATGGACTCAGGGCACAACGACCACAGAGACCTTAAGTTATTTTGCCAGCACTGGCTGTCAGTTGGAGCTAATTCTAAGAAGGAATCCTTTTTATAATTGTGCAGAGGAATTAGTCCACTGGCTTGCAAGAAGCCTTGTCGTACATGACACTTATAACACATGTGTCTCAGAATAAATATTCAAATTTTCAGGGCATTAAGAAGGGCGACGTTTTGCCAGAACGTGGCGGGATATTTAACAGGTTGCATGCGCCTCCCTGATAATAAACTTAAGTGCTGGTTGTCAGCAGGTCGTTCTTTCGCACTCCATGGGTATTTTACGAAACCTACCAGAACACACACATGTGCACGTGGTTGCCTAACAATCAGGGCATATGCTCCATTATAATGTGAAATCTTCACGTATTTATTAACAAAGGTATTGATCATTTCTACCCTTGTACACAATTGGAAATTTTTGACAGCGCTTTACATTGTTTTTAATCATGTTGATATATTTTTGAATAAACGATCAACAATTAATAACGGCGTTCTAGTATTTGTATCAGTGTTGTCGGTCAGGGCTTCCTGCTGAATCAGCGGATTTTCGAAGAACTCGGCCAGAACATTTTCAATATAACTTAAGTAGAGTATTATCAATATAATTTGTCCTTTTAACCATTATTTTTGTCTTTGGCTACGTAAAATGTCGCAAATGAGACTTACTCACGTGTTTAGACACTAGAAAGAACTCTGCAACAGACGTAGTTCGAAATTCAATCACTTCCCAACTTTTTCCTTCTCTAGCGGAAGGTTGTGCGCGTACGCTTCAAAGACATTTTGACACACTACCACACGCTTTCTTACGCTATTCTGCGAGCGGTCACTTTTGGCAGATATGAATATATATATATATATATATATATATATATATATATATATATATGTATATACTCTGTATATATATTCAACCAAAATGTACGTATTGTAACCGGCGAACGTTTTCTCGAACGTTCGACGGGCCTGTGAGCTCGGATCAGTTAAGGCGCCATCAGTTCTATAAGTTGAGAATGCGTGGGGAGGGGATGTTGTGTGAATTCAGGAATTGTGACAGGTTTATTTCTGGTCAAAACCAGGGAAGTTACATGACAAAAAAAGAGAGCTAGGGTAGAAAATGAATATCACCTACCCGTTGGAAGCTCAACTTGTAAATGGGAATTCTTAAAATTAAACATAATTTGGGCCATGCATGACCTCCCTTTGTGTGCCTGATTAAAAATTAAAAAATGTTACAAGTCTGTGAAGGCAATTTCTTAGTTATGTACCCAATTGCGTGGGTCTAGGACATACAATATAGTGATTGCGGTTGATCTCTATTCTATTTGCACCTGCCTGCCATCGCAGGCTGCTGGGAGCCGGCAGGCGGGTCAATGGCTCTCTAGGGCGTTTGGAGACGGCTGACAGGCGAGTTTCCTGGGCAGGCTGGCAGGTCAATGTTGGCCGCCAAATACCAGTCCGACCATCTCTCGCTCGTTCACGAGATACCTCGCGTGACATAATGGCCCCGGCAGACAGAAGCAGAGGGCCGCAAACACATGGGTGACGGCCCCGATACACAAATGTGTAACGCTTCCGCCGATTACGTCAGATTAATGTTCGTGGGCATCTCAATTGTTCCACCGCTGGTGGATAAAGATCACCTGTCCCTTGAGCAATCTGCGCACAGCAATCGCCTCGGCACAACCTCATTCCCAGAACACCAGTCCATGCGACCCGTGGTGCTCTTTCTATCCACAATATCTGCGTCCTAACACTTTGGCGTCTTTCCAATCTCCTTGTTCACGTCTTCGCCTGGCTGAGCTCGCCTGCCCTCCCAGAGTTACCCCCTTCTTGAAACATGCTCCACTCAATGTTCCTATAATTCTAATTGGCCCAGGTATACTGCATTCTAAATTTCTCTCCTTGAAAATCACCATGCGAGGATCTCTGGAAATTTCCACAGATTAAAATATTCTGTCTCTCTCTCATGTGGGTGCGTGCGTGAGGAATCTGTCAGGATTCGGAGTTTTGAAGTTATTTAATAGTAAACATCAGCCTAGTGCGCCTCTCTCTAGGGCAGGCGCTGAGTCAGGGTTTGTTTATGGGACATACGTGGCCTCCAGAGGTGGCAGTGCGCCGGGATGAGCAGACAGCTGCCTGTCGTAAATTTTCGCGGGTCTTTGAGGAAAGTCCCCGGACAGTGGCGTCTTACAAGGCGTTGTTGACCGTTGTTTCTCAAAATGTCACTTAACCTCATTAGAATAATTCCGTCGATTCGAAGTGCCGACACAGTATTAGCATTTCAAGAATTATTTCCATTCCTAGACATGTTTTGTTGAAACAAGTTTCTTTAACCATTTTAGGAACTGATTTAATGAAATGTATTTTTCTTTTTCATTTTAAATGCCACAGTATAGATATTATTTTTATGTTATGACGACGGACATAACCCATTTTTATGTGAATTTGTTTCTTCAGTATTTCGTCCCTATTTCGATAAGAATTCATTTCTTAACTTTCAAATCAGAGTTTTAATACTGATTTAATCGATTTTTTATATAATTTTAATGAGACTTGCTTCAAATAATTTTTACGGATGCAACAAGTATTTCTCCCTGGGATTGTTTAGCACAGTTGCGTGAAGATCTATTCAGATTTCTTCGCTCCAAGACGTAATGCCAGGCCATTGTGGAGTATAGCAATCTAAAGGTTCCGGTGACAGTGGCATCGCGAATGGCAGTTCAGCCGATTTCTCAAGACTGGAGATTTTCTGGTAAGGCAAAGCCAAGGCTAGAGTTGAAAACTGATTCCTTGAACGTGATCAAACAGCCCCGATTAAATCAGCAACGTATCCAACAGCTTGAGTTGTACTTCGGAACTAGTTTTTGATCGCATTTTTACATCATTTTCTTTGCCACTAGAAGACATTTCAAAACATTTTAAGAGCATTTTATTAGACATTTTTGGCGATGTTTGAAAATTCTCCCCTAACAGTGCTATTTTTATACTAAATCAGCTTGCATTTCATGAGCGTTTGCAAATACTTTTCGTAAAATAACGTGATGAGTGGCGCTTTTATCGCGCTCTTACTTCCTTTACCGCTAGAAATCTTGAAGGTGGTGGTAAGAACTTGTCAAGTTTTTCTGCGGAAATATTTATTCGAATATCCTGAAATGAACGCAGATATTGATGAATGATTTTGTGAATTTATTTTCAAATAATCTCCGTCCTTCTACAGCCTTGTTTTAGCATGAAACGTAGGCGGGCATGCCATGCAGGTAACAACTTTTACCATTGCGATGTAACCATCTGCTGCTCACGGATCACAGTGTCATCGTCAGATTTTCTTTACAGTTGCATCTCACATCCCTTAGAGATGGTGAACAAAGGGCCAATTTCGAACTTTATGACCGGTTTAGGTGGCTCAGGGCATCAATTCACGCCACTGCAAAGTGCCTCTGACCGGGAGGTGTGGGTTCGAGTCTCTCGACTGGCCAGAATTTCTACAAAGGTCAGATTCAGACGCTCTCACAGGACTGAGAATTCTAGCGGCCGACTGCTCAATCAGTAGTTTTCCGTAATTTTCACCCGATCAACACGAGGCAGAACAGTTCCCTAAGAAACAGGGCCCGAACCGCGTAATCTCCATCCTCTTCCTTGCCCTTTCCTCTCCTCTCAAACACTCTTTCCATGCATTAAGCTACCACGCATGACCGGATCCTAGAGGTTGTCTAAACTGGAACGGATTCTTTCCTTCACTAATTCTAAATTGGGAGTAATAATTGCAATTTTCTGATGATTGCATGTGATGAGTGGTCGAAGATAACTCTCATGGTAGGGCTATAGATGTACAGTTTTCAATGGCATATTCAGATTACATCAAGGTCAGCTGCAGAATTAACGTTTAGTTTGATTAGGGAGAATGAAATTTCAATTTCATCAAATTCAAATATCATATTAAATAGTTGTATGACTTACTAATACAGGTTGCCAAAATATCTGTAATACTTGTAATGTTCACAATCTTTTCATTAAATATTAGTTGTGGTTCTTATTCTGTCAACATAAAAAGCATTATTGGATGTAAGGATGGGACCATTTATTTATTTTGTTGCGTCCTTAATTTTATCATTATCGACGCAACACGTGGTCACTTGAAGTAATCCTCCATTAATATTGCTCCATAATGAATACAAGTCTCGTTTCGTCTGTCGGTTGTCAAGAAGACGCCTGGTAAACTCCACGTACTCTGACGACCAGTCCAGTCTTGTAACGATATCGACTTTTAGACTACGTATTTTCCCTGTACTTTCGGACGAGCAGGAAAATCAGCTCTTCCCACGTCCACAATGGTAGATGAAAACCACACAACGAAAACGCCAAATAGTGCGCGACGCCTTTGGGAGCCAGGGGCACGTACTACGTCTTGCACCGACTGAAGTGACCGAACGCTCAGAGCGACCACTCCAGCAATGAATGCGACCACTCAGCAGAGCTCGCTCAGGCTCCGAGCAGAGCAACTGCACGCTCGAGCGACCACTTAACAGTTCCTCCGACTTTCTTTCAGATAGATCCTTCCGTGTTTGTGGGTGAGCGGGCTTTCCCCATAGTCACCCTCTTGAAAGTGGTATTTCCTAAAGGATCAGTCCTTGATGTCACTCTGCCATCGCCATCAATGGTATAACGTCTGACTGTGGCGGTCATATTACGCCATCATTGTTGTAGATGATTTTCCACCTGTTCGTCAAAAGCAGCATCAGTGTGATCCAGACGCAACTTCAAATAGTGCTGAACCGGCTCATGAATGGAACTTTTTGACTACAAGTTTTAATTTTCTGCCACTAAAATTATCGCTTTGCATTTCTGTAGTTAAAACCATTTGCACAGCTATTCGGTCCTTTACCTGAGAGGAAATCTGCTTCCATTCGCGGAATCTGCCAGATTCCTGGGGCTCACTTTTCACAAGTCACTCACGTGGCGTGCTCATATCCGTGGACTACAAACCAGATGTGTCTCCCCCCTTAATCTTCTTCAAATGCTAAATGGCACTTCATGGGGTGCCAACCGCACTATCCTATTGCGGTTATATAGATCAGTTATCCGATCGGTTTTGGCTTACGGTAGTGATGTATGGTTCGGCAGCTCCTTCACTCTGCGACCCATCAATAGTATACACCACGCTGGTATCCGTGTATCAACAGGTGCGTACCACACCAGCCGAATTGAGTGCCTTCTAGCCGAGGCTGGTGAGCCTGTTAAATCTCAAACTTGCTGACCTCATAATTAAACAATTTACTTTGTACGGTCGCCAGCTGTTGAAAACAGACATTAATTATAAATTTTCGCTACGTAATATATAGCGAACTGACCATGCATTTGCCTAAGGAAATAATTATGCAAAGCTAACACAAAAGCTTCTAAGCTATCGAAATTCAAAGATTGTCGTCACACTTGAACTTTCAAATGGACGCCCCAGGTTTTAATAAAAAGGTATCACAACTTTATAGGATCTCAAATCAGAGATATGACAATCAAATAACTTTCAATATAACACATTTATTGCATAAACAATTTTACATAAATTGGTTTTTCCTGATGCGCAGGTTCCAAAACAGCTGCGGAAAAACGAAGCAGAATTACAATTTACAAAGCAAGAATGAAGGACGGTCGAGGCCGTCTCACTGAACAAAGGCGCGTCAAAATGCGCCGACATACAGAATTAATAATCTCAGTCGACCTCTCAACAAAACCCACTTTAGGGCGAGGAAGCTGAAAATTCAAACATAAACCTTATAACAAAAGGTGAACACTAACTTAGTAGCGCATCAACAACATCGCGCTAACACATACAGAAATACTGTCTTATAATCTACCTTTGAATGCCCAATTTAGGACGAGGTAGATAGAAACGTACATAAACAATTTGCTAAAGAAGCCGTATTTTGGCCTTCTTTTCTTACATAACATTCATGACAAGCAGAACTACGTATGAGCCATGGAACAAACTTTCATAGGAGTGCATAATACAAAATTCTTGAAATGGATTTCTTACTATACCTTTCGTAACAATACAACATAGGAATGCAGCAAGTTTACACGTAAGCGAGGTGAGCGGTCCAGCGCCCGCCCGCTGCTCGCTGAACAAAGCTGTGCCTAGACACGAGCGCCGATCAACATGCCACTATACAAGGTCGGCAAGTGACCCATCGCTCCGCGCCGGTGACAGCTGTAGCCCAGCCGACTTCTCTGCCGGCTCGGACCGTGACGTTGCAACCAAGGGCCGCGGTTCGAGCTACCGCACGGGCCAAGCAAACGCCTTTCGTAGTCTCCCGAGTGCCGAATGCGGCCAAGCGCCGACTTACTCTCAGCGGGAGCAACTTTCCATAAATTGCCGAATGCGGCCAAGTGCCGTATTACTCATGGCAGGAACTGCAACATTAACAACATTCATAAGTAATGCGCAGCAACATTAGCCGAACCTCCACACCATTCGGAGGCCAGCGACATACATTCAACATAACATTCGAAGTAAACAAGCTGCAAACAACATAAGCATTAACATTTCATTAACAATATAATCATTTCAAAAGTAAGAGTTCCATTTCCAAGTCCATACATTACCAACAAATTAAATACATTTATGCACTCAATTTCAAAAAATGGCTCAGGTATCACTGACGAAATGAGAAACAATATTATTTAAGTCTTCATAATTTGATCTATTGTAAACTAACATACATCGGAAAGAAAGTGGTGCTATATCCATTAAAACATACTATTTACAAAAAATACTATTTACAAATTGATAGTTTTAACGACTCTGAAGGAGCCGGGCTCTACGAAAATCAAAACTACATCACTGGACGTAGCCGAAAAGCAAAATGAGAGAGCGAGCTCTGTGCGCGAGATGCGCATGCTTTATATAGGGGTTGGTGAAGGGTAACAGCCGTGAGGGGGTCATAGTAGTGGGGC
>CAXIVR010000277.1:0-12700 GCA_964035755.1 Teleogryllus oceanicus | reverse complement strand
ATTATCTTGAACATTTTACTAATAAGTTGAGGTTTAGAATGGAAACAGATACATTGCTGCATACCTGGAAACCAGTGACTGGCCTTAAATTACTCATGTAATTGCATAATCGAAATGAATAAAATGCATTTTGTAGAAATGGTATGTCCTTGAAGATACTTTTTATTCCTTGGTCAATTTATTTACTGTTTTCGAAATGTTCGCAAAAACTGAACTAACCATGGGATATCAAAAAGTTATTTTGAAACTATAGAGAAACCTACATTTTATATATACTTATTTGTATTATTTTATGTCTCTGCAGAACACTCAGATATGTGGAATCTGATATTTTCAACTATTATCGCACATTATATTAATTCATTAAGATATTATGCATACATTATAATTCAGCATATAAATGAAATAGCGTATTTTAAGAGAAAGGGTAAAATTATGGAAATGGCTAAGTAATGCATCGAAGAGTGATAGTGCAGAAAAGTAAGTACAACCAGAGGACTGTAAGGGAACACGATGTGAGACCAAGATCTGAGAACACAAGAGGAAAGAATAGACAAAATGCACATGAGAATAACAACCAACTGAGAGAATATCATTGAATGCCGCAAACGCACTGTCATAAAGTATGTCTGAGAAATTTCAAACAGCATCGTCGGAAAGCTCATAGTTTGAGTAGAGTAATTATCAGAGAGCATCGATCGGAGAAAGCACGACTGGCGGGAGCTGGCTGGAGAGAGCACGATTGAGAGGGCACGATCAGTACAAGTTTGGCTGAGAGAGCACGATCGGAGAGGCCCGATCGAAGAGAGCACGATCGGAGAGGGGCAATGGATCGAGAGTGCAAGGTTGAGAGATCTCGGTCGGGAGAGTTTGGTCGGAGGCTCGATCGGGAGAGAGCATGATCGGGGAGAGCACGATCGGAGAGAGTACGCCCACGATTCCAATTAAGGAACAACGCGCAAGAGCTAGAGCGCAGATCTCCCGGTGGGCTTCCTCACAGGAACAATAGCGCCCTGCCAATCAGCAGAGAGCGAGAATTGGCTTTGCGCTGCTCCCGTCGTAATCCCGTTACCGGAGGCCCGCGTCGACCTGCAAGTCCTCCTCTCCTCCGTCTCCATCTCTCCTGCCCTCCTCCTCCTCCTGCAACGCCTCCTCTCCAACGCCTCCGCCTTCTCCGCCGGCTCCGTCTCCTTCGCCTCCGCCAACGCGGCGGCGGCGGCGGCAGCGGCGCCCGGGGGAAACGTGCAAAGGCGGTGTGCCGTGCCCGCGCTTATCGATCTGCCAAGTCTTCGCGACGAGGAAGGCCGGCGCGGCGTCGCGTCGGCGGCCAGAGCCAAAAGGACGTCGCATGGAAGAACAAATGAGGACATCAGCACCTTTTTGCACTAATCCCATCAGAAGGCATTACTCGACCTGAATTGCTGCCACTTACGCTTCCCCTCGTGCAGACGTTTCCGTTTGTGCCCACGGGCGCCGAAGATGCGACTTCGCTGCTGCGCGTCACGCTATTCGCGGCCGCGCGCCTCTGCGGTGGCCTGGTGGCCTTCCGGTTGGGGGACGCAATCGTTTCTGGTAATTATCGGAAATTGTATCTGGAATGCAAAATTTTGAGTACTCCGATACTTTCCACTTTTGCTTTGTAAATATCACCTCTAAATACTGAGATTCACTTATTGAATTACAAAATTTGTAAATCCCATCGTACAAGTAACATTAGTACATCAGCAGGAGTCCTTTATACATTTATATTATTACTTAAACTAAATGTGGAATTAATAGATGATTCACATTCATTTATTACTTCATACGAACGAGATATTACACGTAATATAGAGAAAGTTATGTAATGCTGCTGGTGGAAAATTGATTTCGAGATTAGAAGAGAAATACTACACTTTGAGGACCCCGATACCGTATACCTTGACCCTGCATGTTTCGTCCGCTTGTGAGCACTACTATCTGAACCATAATAAGGACTGTTTCTAAATGCATTCCTGGTTGACTATTTGGCCTCCAGCGCTATGACGGAAAACTTTTCTTCAACATTTTGGGGTATTTTACATGAGCCCCACAGACATTTTCTAAAATTAAAAAAATAAGTTCCAAAATTTTCCTTCTTTGAGAATAGAGTAAAATACACTTACAAATGGTATAGGTCCTATTTTCACGGTTAACTTCTTGAAATTCTGAAAATAGTATAATTTTCATTTTTTCAAGTGTCTTCCAACAAATCTACAATATTGAAGATGCAGATTTTCCCTTCCAATGAAATTTGTTGTCCATAATTAGTCTTTTTCATTAAGGTGATATATATTTGTTTGAACTTTTAGTAGTTTTCGTGTAATATTACGGGCACATTTTGTAATGAAAATTACAAAACAAAATTTTTCAAAAACGGCTCAATTTTTTTCTTTATTATTATTACAAATGTGTCTTTAAAAAATCTCCTACGCCGTTGATACGCACATGTCCAGCACTTGTAAGCACTATTGCATTTGTGGGAGTTAAAGTGTCTCAAATGACTCTAAACAGCTTTTCGAAAATCAACACCTTCAGAAAAAGAGCATCAAAATTAGTATTTGATAGTAACGCTTAGTAAATCCATTTTCCTGAAAAAACGGCTTCCGATTTTCAATGAAATATTTCGACGAGAGATTGTACTCTTCTAAACAGTCTTAAAGTAATAATTTGTCTTCTACTATTAGGAAATCGAAAATTGAGTAAATTTTAAAAATTGTGCTTTGGGTATGATAGATGGTAGCTTACAAGAGGATGGGCAAGAACAAACACTCCACGCCGAAGAAATTAGAAAACTTTTCTACGAGAAAGTCTGTTCCTTTCTGTAGCACCACTAGTTAAAAAGGTATTTTTAAATTATAAAATGCCAATAAACCATTTAATGTAAAGAAACATTTCATTATCTCTCAATAAAAATAATTCTAGTTATAATATTTTAGAATTACAACAATATTTAAAAGTTATCTCTGTACAAGATTGTAACGATAATTCTTTTCTGAAAATATTTACCTGGAATGATTATAATAATAATAATAATAATAATAATAATAATAATAATAATAATATTAATAATATTAATAATAATAATACAATGATAACTATTATTATTATTATTATTATTATTATTAATATTATTATTATTATTGCCTGAATCTATGACTAAATATGATAACGTACCGTGTAAATCTACTGATCGTTGCATCCAACTTCCAAGGAGCAAATCACTGAATGTGGATGCCTCTGAAATGTTTTTCGCTCTAGGCAATGCTGTTCGCACAATTGATGATTTTGCACTTCCCAGGCTTTGCAATGACCTGGGGGTTTGAATAAGTTCCAACATAAATTTTCCAGAAAAAATTCCAAAACTTCGAGAACTATCAGTACGACCTACGTTTTGACGCCCCCACATCCAACTGCTCTGCATTTCCAAACTTTTCTCCTTAGTTACATCTGTCTCCTTAGTTACATCCTGATTGCATGGCACGACAACATTTACGCAAGTACCTATGATTTGTTTTCTGCAAGCCCTGAATAGCAATATCTGGTTGCGGTAAGCGTGGCAGTAGTCCTGCAAGTGTAGTACACGTTTTATCGCTGAGGTGGTGATATTCCCCACAAGATGGCGAGATCTGACGTCGACCTACCGCAGGCTAACGGGTCTTTCAACTAGGTATCTCTCAGCGGGCATCACCCCAGCAGAGATAAGCTATAAGCCCTCTGACCGGTCTCCGGCATGTTTAGAGCAGTGGCGTTAGCGTGCGTGTGTGTGTGTACTCATGGGGTGAGGATAGGACAAGGAAGAGAATGAACGATCGCATGTGATCTGTGGCCCGTTTGTTAGGTACAGCCCGGCATTCACCTGTATTGATCGGAGAAACCACGGAAAACTATTTCGCATAAAGCAGTCGCTGCTAGAATTCTCCTCAAGAAAGCGACTGAATTCGACCTTAGCTATATAGCGCCAGAGTCGGAATATCCCGCCAAAGTCGGGAATCGAATCTAGGACTTCTGTCAGAGGCACTGCAGTGACATCAGTTGATGCCTTTCTGAGCCACCTCTCGCGAACAATCAGCGTGGAATTTGTTGGATTACAAATGCACTCTTGCACTATCCAACAGAAGTTACAAATTTTGGTAACGTTTCTTTAATTGGTTTATTTAAGGTCTGCTTCAACATCTAAGGTCATTAGCAACCACCACATGCTAACGGTATGGCAACTATGCGGATGAAACGATATGGTGATTGATGATATGCGTGAAAGGATGTAAACACAATACAACCATGCCCGAGCCCATGCGGGACTCGAACCTGATTCTTCGGTCCGAGATCACTACGACACTACCGTCTTAGCGATCTCGGCCACCGGGCCGGCATAAATGTTCGTACAACGTGGAGCAGGGCTTGAACTTTTGGGAGGGCGTTATGATCTGGCTAGTAGAGGTAACTACAGACTCTCTCATGCCTTTTCATGTATTCAGATTCTTTCAAGTGTTAGGTGTTGGAGACGATATGGCCAATATTATTTCCTTGTGTTCCTAATAAATATGGTATCAAACATCTCAAAAAATTTGAAAACCTCACTAATGTAGTGTTCTAGTGCTACATCTTGGTGCTATTACAATTGCTTCAGATTCTGGTTCCATTCTTCCTTTTTTGCGGCCAGAAATCACATAAATCATTGGTCATTGTTTCTTTATTTATTTATTTTACGTAAAAAAACAGTTAAAACTGCGTACACGTGCTATGGGAAAATGAATTGTGTGCACATTTTCAAAATACTGTGATCCCTACACTAAGTCATATACTACTTAAATTTTGAATTTGAAAGGGAGAAAAACCTCATGTAGTAAAATTCACTTTCAAGGATAAATACAATACATTTTGAATTTTGAAAGGGAGAAAAACAAAAAACTCCATGTAATGTAATCTATTTTCAAGGATAAATAAACAATAAATTTTGAATTTTGAAAGGGAGAAAACAACAAAAACTCCTATGTACAAAATTCATTTTCAAGATTGGAAATAAGCAATAATTTTAGTTCTTATTACTCCCTGCCGCGACAACATGGAAACGATAATTTAAGAATTGTGCTTCCCACTGAATTCTTAGAAGACGTACATAAAAATGTAGTTACATTTATGTCCAGAAGCAAAGCAAGGGGCCATCTCAGCATTTGCTCAATGGATCAGGAAACTGGACGAAAAACCTGATCGAGATGGGGTCATTGACCCGGAAGCTGTAGTACAACAGTTGTTGGCAGGTTGTTTATACTCATTTATACAGTCCAAAATGGTAAAATAATGCATTATGTATCATTGGTAAAATTAATGTTACTTTTCTTGTGATGCTCAGTATAGTCTCTAATCATAGAGTCATTATGTGCAGAAATGATTTCTAATTTGGGATTTAAAACTTTCTAATAGTTAATCGTTTAATGTCATCTGGCAAAAGTGTTGTAAAATAAATGTACATGTAATAGTGTGAATTTTTTGTACGAGCTGTTGATACTACCTGTGAATATGATTTACGTCGAGTGTTATAGTAATAGACTTCTGCATTTTAAAATATATTCTGCCCTTTGAGCAAGTCATTTTACAAAAGCCAATTGATTCGTAAATAAAAAGACACGGTAATGGTAGAATTCCTAGATTAATGAAGAGAGGCTTACATTAATCACGTGGGTGGGATTTGGTTATTATTCGTACAATCTGCTTTTGTAATCTAAAGTCTGGTATGGCAAGATGTATTTCCCAGAATATTATGCCATATCTCAGGCGGGAATGAACATTCGCGAAGTATGCTACACAACGAGCAGTATGAATGCTGACTGAATTTAAAGAATTCTGAACGCGTAGCATAACGAACTTAATTTTTCAGGTTCAATTCATTTAAATGGACGTTCCATTTAAGGTTTGACTGAATTGAGAGACCTAAAATCTCCTTTGTTGCCTTAATATCAGTCAATGGTACACCGTTCATTTTCACGGAGCACAGAATTGTTTATTTGAAATGGAAAACTGCATTAAAACCGTTTTCTTTTCGTTTACATTATTAATTTGTTATTTCGGAACCAATTTTGGAAACATCTGATATTGCACTCATTTACTGTTTCTTTATTGCAAAGGATGTTCGTATCATCCGCAAAGAGAACCGTTTTTCCGTTTCGAATCGTCGAGGGTATAATGTTTGCATGTAAAGTAGGAACAGAATAGCCTATTATCGATCCCGAGGAACCTACGTGCAACGGGCAAGGAGTCGGAAAGGTGCGTACGTAATGTCTCCTATCATTCCAGTAAGGTATTTCAACTCTCTGAGATCGTTGTTTAAGTACGAAATATAACTAATCTAGAGTAATACCAATGAATTCCATATGGAGGTGGTAATTTGAAAGTAAAATGTCAGTGATCACGACGTCAAAAGCTTTTGAGAGATCTGGGTACTAATCCAATTATGCCTCTGTTTGATCCAATGATGAGGCGACATCTTTAAGAAAAGAAAATATAGCTGTTTCCTGCTGGGATTTTGATTTTCTAAATCCATGTTGGCAATCTGAAAGCAAAAGTTGTGTTTACTGAGAAAGGTTTCCATTCGTACGTAAAAGTCTCTATTATTTTTGAAAAACCATAGAAGAGAAATGGACCGATAATTTTGAATTTCATTTTTGTTGCCTTTTTGAAAAGGGCTTAATTTTAGCTGTTTGAAAATATCTGGAAACGTCTCAGGCAAAGATGCATTAATATGGGAGTTAGCGGGTGTATAATGGTATACGCACAAGTCTTTAACAAAGAATCCAAATCATCTAAACCGGACGAATATCATTTTTAGTTTACCGATTATTTTGAGAATTTATAGGAAGAAGTTTCTGAAACGAACATTGTGTCTAAAATTTTGGGTGAACTGTCTGTTTTGAATTTTGTGCCTGAAGACCCTTTAGTGAGATCGGTGCAGCAATTCTCGAAAAGTATTGGTTAAAGAGATTAGCCACTGCCGGATCGTTCAAGCATTTATATCGTTATATTTTAAAACAACATTCTACGGGTTTTCAGTTGATTTGGTAGTATGTCGATTATATCTACATTGCTTTAGTTTTATTATTTGAGTTCAAAATATCCTGATCGTTTTTGTTGTATATACGTTTTGTTGATATGTATCTTGTTCATTTTATATTGCCTGTGTAGAGGTTTGTATTTACGATTTGTTTAATATTTCCTGTGTATGTCTATGTTTCATGCTATAGGATCTCAGTAGTTCTGGGTCCAGTATTATTCTGTTTCAATAGAGTCCTGCAATGTTTCGTGCACACTTACAGCTGATGTGCTACCTATTTCCATCTCTACCACTGGGACAATAATCAGTCTCATACATGCATGACGTCTGACTACATCTTTCCTTTCCGAACAATTTTTTGTGTGAGACACACACACACACAATAATAATAATAATAATAAAATTCGTTTTATGTGCGAAATTTGTGCACCGAGGTATGTTCTCAAATTTGTAAATCAAATAGGTGTAATGTAGATATGCGGTATATTGTTTATTTGACAATATCAGGCAACTTGTTGTGCTTTGATACAAATATATGTGTGTCACTTGAAAAGTGTAGCAGAAAGCTGTGGAAAACTAAAGATCAGTAATAAAATGTACAGTAATAGTGGCCAATAGACGTCCCTGTATGTTAATAGTAGCACATCTACATAGAAGGAAAGTTCACGGGCTTTCTGGCAGACCGCTGCTTCTCAGTACCTGGGAGACTAGTCATTCCCGGGCAGCGAGCGAGCGAACGAACTGGGGAGGAGGCGTGCAAAGCCGCACGGACGAGGCGTGGCAGGAGGATATTTATTGGGTTGGCGAGAAAATTCTGTCGGAGGTAGGACGTGCCAAGGCCTTCTGCAAGCCAGGCAACTTAATGAAGAGGAAAACTCGATAAATGCTGAACAAAAGGCAGTGTTCCTCTCTAAAAGGTTTTCTAAAGAAACAGTTCATTCTTTTGAGTTTTGAAACTTTAAAGAGATTCATATAAAATATCATTCTACAACTATGTTTTAATTTTTTTCGGGGCTGTAGAAAATGTTGGCTCTCTGGTTGCTGCAATATATTACATACACAAATGTTAAGTGTTTACTTAGAAAGGTTTTCACATGTTTTAGACTCTTCAGAATCTTGCAAACAAAAATTCTCAAACCAAAGAAAAATGAAGTATAAATACAATTTATACCATAAGAAAGCTTTAAAGAAACAAGACTAGAAGAATACGAAGGAAACTGTGATCGAAATGTAAAAATATTGACAAAACATTTTCATAGTTAGGTGCCATTCACATTAGTAGAAAATAATACGATAAAAAAAGTATTGAAAGACTCAACGTCCGAATAGTAGAATATCATTCTTGTTCTTACAAATTATAATTGAGAAAAATTTTGTTAAATAAATTCCCATTAAAATTCAATTAACATAGTCTCTCTCCAATGCGAAGAGTACAATATATTGACATAAAATGGACAAATAACTTGTTCGCGCTGTATGGATCGGAGACTGTGTTTCATGCCCGTACTTCGTATGCCGGCGTGTCATTTGAGAAGTTCTGGATCTGATAAATCGCATTGCGATAGCGTTCGAACTGGCATGATGAAATTGTATTTGAAGCAGAGAATCTTGTTCTAGAATATTTACACTATGTAATTCTACTATCCATGAATTTTTAAGAGAGACAATGGAAATATTGTTGGTGGTGGAAGATTGTCATGGAAATATTGTTACAGTTATCTCTTATCGTTATTATTCTAATGACCTGTAACTTTTTACTTAGGAGATAATTTCTTAAAATATATCTTTGGTGGAAACGCTTATTCAGGGATTTATCTGACGCCCTGTTGATTTAGAGAAAAATCGACGTAAACCCCAGCAATTTGCTTTAAAATAATAATAAATACAAATATGTTGTAAAAAGAGCCAAGAATGATTCCAAGCCAGTTGGTTTCGTCTGTGGATAAGTTAATATGGCCAGCGTGCACGTATCTCAGCACTGGGTGAAGACAGAACTTCGGCGGGCACCTGAGGCGACTGACGCACTCGACTCTGCTGGAGAACGAACGCTTCGAGTTTTCGGTGACCGATGTTGTTTGGTTCTATTCTCCAAGGTTACCACTGCCATCTGTTACTGGTTGGTTTTTCGTGTTTACGGGCGTGTCAACCGTTTCGGTCATTGTCCGTTGTAGTGTAGTGCATGTTGGTTCTCGGGAGGCGGTGATCTTCCCGCTGGATGGCGAGATTCGGCACCGACCTACCGTCGGCTAGTGGGGTCTCCCCCAACCAGGACTTCTCCCACCAGCGGAGCACCGCCTTCAGCTGGACAAGCTCTGGCGCCCTGACCACCGGTATGCAGTGTACGTTAGTGTAAGTGTGTCTATAAGGAGTAATGAGAGGACAAGGAAGAGGAAGGAAAGATCGCGCGCGGTCCGTGGCCCGTTTGGTAGGGTACCGTTCGGCATTCGCCTGCGTTGATCGAGAAACCATTGAAAACTACTGATCAGAACAGCTGGCCGCTAGAATTGTCCTCCAGACAGCGACTGAATCTGACCCAGCTGAGAAGGTAATGTCGAAAACCTGCCGCTGTCAGACTGAACGTAGAACCTCCTGGTCAGAGGCGCCATCTGTTACAGTTACATTTTATAGTAAGGAAACTACTTGGAATACGTGGGTCAGGTCCGAGAGACACTACCAAGTGTACCGCCCGGTGCAGTGAACCCTGCAGTTCAAGACTCTGTGCCATTACATTTTAGCGCATGCGCACAATATGAATTCTCGTGGCGTCGTTACACCTCGTTGAAAAACAGCACATCTCAGACCGTTCCAGATATAAATGCGTAAGCGCGCATGTTTGTGCTAATTGTTTGTAACGAACATAATTATTTCACGGTTAAAAGAAATGGCTAATGTACTCTTCCACTACAGCACTTACAGACCAGCCGCCACTGACAACGGTAGGCAACCGCGAATCATTCCAACTGTTCACTGCGAAAGTGAAAACACAACAACCACTCAAAAGATTTACTGTGTTGGATTATGACACCATGCCTTGCCCAGACGTCACTACCCCCTCCAATCATCTACTCTTCCACCCTTAAACGTGAACATATTATACTTCTCTCTCATACGTCACATTCATAGCTTTTACTGTTTGACAAATAATATATTAAACCCAGTTTTGTTGGGAAAGAAAAAGTTCAAATGCAAATTAGCTCTGAGACCGTGAGGTGGAGCATTATGCCCAAATTGGGTTGAATTGATTGATTTTCTGTTTCCGCGCTTCAACTGCTGGTCATTAGCCCCGTTAGTGTAGTGAATGTTTCCGGGAGATGGCGTGATCTCCGCTGGATGGGAGATCCGCCCCGACCTAACGTCGGCTAGTGGGTTTCCAAACAGGACCCCTCCACACGAAGAAACCCCCCCAGCCGGGACAAGGTCTGCTCCGACCGGTCTCCCGGAATATGGTAGGTTGTGGATGTTAGTGGGGTGTGGGAGGAGAGGATAGGACAAGGAAGAGGAAGGACAGATCGGCGCGGTCCGGGCCCGTTCTTCCGGAACGTCTGGTTGACGGAGAAACCACGGAAAACTACCAATCAGAGCAGACCGCTAAAATTTCTCCTCCAGAAAAGGATTGAACCCGACCTAGCTAGTAAATTGATATTTGGTTTTCTAAAAATGGCTTTAAATAAAAGTTTCAGCATAAAAATATTTAAGTGGGTTTTTCAAAAAATACCCATTCCCAAAAAAATGCATATTAAAAACACTAGGTTTGAAAAGCTGGAATGGGACTAGTGTGACAACGTAACGTCACGATTGAAGCCCTGTCTACCACCAAAGGAGCAATAGATAACGACAGGAAAATGGGAAAATAAACGAAGTATAAGGGTCCAAGTTTTTTAATGTGTTGAGACGTGGATGTTCCCCCATTCCAATTCATCTGAGTTTTATGGCAGTTTCAAAGGATGAAACCTGTCGCCAACTAGAAATTGGTAGAGAAGTCAACTGGAGCCATAAAGTGGCGTTTGGGTTTTTTGGAATCCCGTGAATAACTAGAGCTGTTAAACACATAATTTTTCCGCATGATATATTTCAAATTGGAAAATCTGGAGTTCAATGAACTATCACCATTTTTCAGCGACCTTTGATTACCCGAGGAATATCGCACGCACATGCCTGACAGTGTATTCGGATATAAATGACATGTCTGGGTGAACAGTATTCAATTATATTTAATTGAGAAATTTGAAATTGGTTTGTCTTGATTTTATGTAATTTTTTCGAATAATTATGTGACACTGTATACAGTCCAGATGATTCTATTTTTTGCGTGTATATATTATTAATGCCTTTGCCTACTCAACGGTTCTCCAATCATAGACGTTTCGAAAAAGCGAATCTTCATCGAGCCATGTCGAGATCATGGGCAAGTAACTAGCTTGATAGTTCGCAGGCACTTGCAGGAATTAGCAGGTGCTTTAAAAAAAGGATTGTAAAATGCTCCAGGGTAGTTGTGCATCATTGATATTGGGGGGCAGTTTTTGGAAAAGTCTTAAAGAAGTCAGTTGACAATTACTGTTCCGAGAGCATATAAATCCTATTTCTTACTAAAGCAAAGAAATAATCTTTTAAAATGAAAATATCATTTTGAAATTGCAATTAAGAGTAAATAAAAATTTTTGAATCGAATTAGGATGAATCTAGAAAGCTGAGCGTACTTCCCAATCATTTATTTCAATCCTCTTGCACCTGCTCGCATCGGTATATTTAGCTGATACACCCAAAAGTCTTTTTAGTTCAGATTGGCTTTTTGCAACTATAATGTACAGCGACGGGTATATTGCACTTTTAGGGTGGAACATTTCTTCACCTTCAAGAATTTTGACTTACATCTCGCACTCCAAAACTAAACTTCAGACACTTTCTATTACGAGATGAAGATCTTTTAACTAAGAGACAATTTTATTTTGTATACAGCATTATAAACGACCTTTCTATTGCAAGAATTGTTTATAAAAGGGCGTTTTACGGTACAAATGATGACGTATTAGATTTTACGGCACAAATGATTGCGTCATCACACATTCAGCCAATCGCAACTAGAGAATCTTGGGGTGGTATTGGCAAATGCAACACTGACCGCCGTTTTTCGTACAGATGTCAAATACCTGAGACATCACAAAGAAATTGTTTGCAATAGTAAATTTGATTCCTCACAAATTTATAATGCTGTGATACAAACAAATAGCGTATGAACTGTTTATAATGTTGCTTTATTGCATTCGAACAAAAGTGAAAAAATCGTTTCAACGTCGCTCGTTTTCAAAACATGTACCATGCAATAAAGCTTAACATTATAAAACCAATTGCCTAAACTACTGTTTTGTCTACAAAACGTTTTCAAACGTTTTCCTATGGGACAAATATGTGGCGAAGAGTAATATGAAAGTTTGAAGGTGATTTACCCAAATGAAAACGAGTAGGCACCAGGCCATCTAGGGAAATGTGTTTCCCGGCCCGGCCGCCGACAGGGAGTGCGCGCATAGCCATTCCGGGCGGCGCGAGCGTGGGGCGCGCGGGGGATGGGCGGCGCGGGCGCGAGGTGGGGCGGATTTATTAGCGCGAGCCTGAAGCGAAGGCCCGGGGGGGCGGGGG
>CAXIVR010000276.1:0-10987 GCA_964035755.1 Teleogryllus oceanicus | reverse complement strand
CAAAGCAGTGTTTGAAGTTGTTTACTGGGTTGTGTGACATGGTTGATTGTGTTATCGTGACTTGCAGGGTTGTTTGTTTAGCAAATTTACATCCCTTTTTGAGCTACACAAATTTTAAAACTTCCTAAAAAGTGACCTCTGTTTTTATAATGTTACTGATCCATGTTCTTAGCATTGCATGCATACATCACAAATTTTCTGTTTTGAAATCCTTTCTCCTTTTCTTAGTTAAGTAACCTGCATTCAGTTAAGTCTACTAACCTAGACTAGACATTAGTCTCTTATTTCCCCACACTAAATTAACTACTAGTTTCAAGTAAACTTGACTTCAAATACAATTCAGTCATAAACGGGATTGTCTCATGAAAGAGCTCAAATGTCATTGAAATATTTCACGCTGTGTGTGCCCTGCAGAGAAAGGTTAAAAACTTGACAAGATTTCTTTAAATGCCAAATCAAATGTATTAGTCATTTCATGCAGACAATTTTAAAATTATTTTGTTCCCAAAAAACCCCTAATTCCCCCTCTCAGAAAAGAAACTTTAGATTTAATTGTTTGTAATCTCCCAATTTTTTCCTGTCACAAAAACATTTTGATTTGCTATTTCTCCCTCCCCTTCTTATCAATAATGTTTAGTTGCTAGGGTGATCATTAAGGTCAAAGTATGAAATGCCTTGGCATCGGTCATGGGACAAGGTGGCTGCTTGCGGGCATTTTACATTATCTTTAAAAAAATCAATCAATACCATAACTAGAGGTGCTACAGAATCAGTATCACAGTATCAGGGACTAAATGTGTATTTCTGTTGATATCTTGAAACCCGATTTCGAAACATAGAACTTTCTCTATACTATGTACATTACCCCCAAATTATGTATCGAAAAGTAAAAAATAGCCAGTAATAGCATAGGAACCCTTTTGAATGGTATTATTTTATTCAATTTTCCTATTCTTTATAGTTATTATAAATAAAAAATTTCCCAAAATAATTGTTTTCTCAATCATGTTAGATGCTAGAAATATGACCACATTTAGGTCCACTAATCTCTTTTCTTTATGCATCCTCTTATACACCCATAGAAGATTAATAAAGTATCAAGTATCATTCATAACATTAGATACACTAGCATTTCTTATTCAGCAGAGAAGAAAATGTAGACAGAAAAATTAAGTAAGCTTCCAAAACTTTTTAATTCAATTGCTGATAGTATCTCTTCCTTCATAACACAATATGAATATCATTTATTATTTGTTTATATTATTATTATTTTTTATTATTATTATTATTATTTGTGTGTTTATTGTTATTTTATTGCTTTTACTACTATACTACTACTACTATTTCTACTACCCAACAGAACTGTATTCCTGGAAACTAGGAGACAACATTATAACAACTAGAAGGGTTTCTTGGAAAAGGCATTAGTCAAATTGGAAAATGGATGTGCGGCCATCTTGTAGTGTGAACATGCATCAGATGATACCCGGGCTCAGCTGAATCATTAGTCCAAAGAAAATGAGCGAAGAAAATGGTGACTCTGGAAGGGAAACCCCGTTTGTCCAAAGTGTTTCTGATAAAAACAGCATTACTCATGGACAAATGAAAATGGTAACTGTGGGTGTTTCCAGCTTTCAAGATTCTTTCCCGCATTTTAATTGCAGATTATAGTTAATCTAAATATATTAAGAACACTTTGGGAAAATTTTTTGGGGCTTAAATAGGTTTCATTTATGCAATATGTAAAATACCTTAATTTGTTTTTGCAAGTTTCGGTACCTTGTTGTCTGATATCCCTAATATTAAATGTAATACATATGCAATATACAATTTTCAAGCAAAATAACATGTCCATTTTTTTTCTTGTTGTAACTTTGAAATATATTGTTTATTGATTCACACTGTATTTTATCTTTTCACACTGTGCAAAAGTATTCCTGTGCAATACAAAATTCCAATATCTTTCTTGCTGAGTTATGAAGGTGGATGGGTTTTCTTATTTCCCACAAATTTTGTTTTGAACTAATGCTGTTTCATTAAGTTTCCAAGAAGCCCTTCAATCATTTACACAAAAATAATCAAGTTTACCTGTTCACCACTGGGCAGAGTTCGAATAAAGGTTCTATACAGCAATATACCAGATGTGTCGCGTTCTGAGCAGCCTTTCCATGAAAATCCATCCAGGGAGTATCATCATCTCAATCCAATTATCATTACCTCCAGCCTTTGAAAAGAAAGTTCATATTTACTCTTAAAATGAGAAATGCATTCAAAGTTTAAATTTGAATATATAACTTTTTATTTGTGAAACTTCTATTTTCTTTATCAACTTGCCAAACAAATTTGCTTTATTCACTCTAGTTTTCTTTGAAAACTGGACAGAAAATCTATAATCCCATATAAATTGAAATAAGAGCAAACATTTATAAAGCATTCACTATTTGCAGTGGATGAAAGCTTATGCCTCAAGTTTCCATTATCCTAGCAACAAAATAAAATTTAAAGATCAAATATACAATTGAACTTAAAACAATTAAAAAATTTAAAAATCTTTCAGGGCATCATAACTATACTAACAAGCTTAAAAACACTAAAATGCATTGTCTCAATAATTCTTTTAGAATGTTCTCAAAAATGAGAAAAATTGGTTCCTAAGATGCATGAAATAACACCTCATTTGCACCTGAAAGTGGAGTGTCTAACCATGAGTGAGTGATGGACACAGTTACAAATAATATATGTAGGGTACATTTTGTAGAGAGTTGAAAATGATTTGTAAATCTAGACCTCCTAATATATTAATAAAATGATTAAATCTGTACTTAAAACAAAACAAGCGAAAGTACAGGGTTGTTTTTAAATATGGCACTCCTGCCTATCAAAATATAAATACAGTAAAATCTGTCTAAACCAGAACCCTGCTAACTGGAAAATTTCTCCAACCCTGAAGTAACATAGCATTTTAAACGCATGAAATGGAACCGTCCAACACGGAAGCAGAATTCTTTTATGTCCTACAGAGAAGAAAATACTTTAAATGGAATTTCTTGAATTTAACCATTGGCAGAAGGCGTGAGATATTCTCAATGAAATAAATGCATCTGCAATTCCGGCTTAAACAGATTTTATTGTAATAAAGTACCAACTTAAAGAATTTTTAAATAGAAGGAATAAATGATGCACTGAAACCACTAAATTATGTATGGATTGATTCTCACTTTTACTAACGTATAAAGCAATTACAAAGAAAACCGTTTTACGTCATAATGCATTCAAAAAACCATTACTGCCCACAGAGAAGCAAATAGATCTGTTGTTACTTTCTCAGAAATATACAATCACTGCAAACCAGTAAGACATCATCTTTTCAAAAAGTAAAATTAAAAAATCATAGCAGAGGTCTCTTTATAACAGAACATTACTGACTGCAATTTTCACTTTATTTTCTTCACGTAACATATTCTTTTAATCTGTTTCTACTGATGGGCCAATTAAATTCTTCACCAGTAGACACAGAATAAAGGCAAGATGTGTTCAATACAAAATTCACTCAAGATATTAAGCAGAGCAACAGGACTAAGAAAATAATTTTTATAAAACTTTATAGGGATAAATAGAAAACAAAATGTTATAAATTTGAACTACATAACCATGATCTCTCATGCCAAAATTACAATATTCAAATTTTAAATTTTATTTTACCGATGTTGTCTTTGAAAAAGACAAACTAGCCTCAGAAACCTAACACATTCTGGCAAGAAACCCACAGTTTTCTGCTAGAGTAGCTTAATGACATAATTTGCAGACATGTAAATTTCTCACCATGATGTCACAATTCTACTCCTCACTCTAGCACTGAAATCTATTTGTACCTTTCTGATCACATTAAAACATGAAATGACAATTTACAAATAGAATAGAAGAAGAAAAAGTATACAAACAAGTAGTTTTCTAAAAAAATAATACAAAACAACAATTAAAGAAATTTAAAATCATTTCTAGCAATATTTGAATAGAATTAATCTATACAAGATTACAGTATAAAATTAATCTGGATGGCGAAAAATTAGTCAAAAAATTATAACCTAGTGCAGAGCATATAAAATACTTTCACTGGACTAATACAGAAATCTTCTGTAAATCAATTAATTAAATTAGCTTCAAGAGAATTTCTGAAGGTGATCATGTCATATCAGCATTCCGTCATTTCCTTGCCAGAAATGATACTCAAAATACTTATTTAAAAGGAATCATAAGAGAATTTGTTGATGTTAATTAGATCCTACTCTGTCTTAATATGTCCCAGTGAAAGCAACACAGCATACTTGATTTTCAAAAAGAACATGAACATACAAAAATTAAATGAATGTACTTTTTCCCTACGATGATGATCAAATTAGTAGAGTTGATTGTTCAATTAACATGTAAAACAACACGCTTGATTGAAGATGAACCAAAGTTGTTAGTGCTTGCATTATACAATCATGAAATTAAATGCAAATGCAAATAGAAACTACTTCAACATTATTCCTTTTAATAACATAATATACTGTCAAGGTTCATTGTTCATTGCAGACCAAAAAAAAGATTCTGTTCTTTGTTGCATTTTCTTGAGACATGTTAAAATGTATTTCTATACACTTTGAATATTTTCTGATGTTACAAATTTCATGCTTTTGATTTATACTTTCTGCACTTTTGTCTTACCTGGGTCTAGAACTTACAGGATAACAAATATATATAGGCAATGACATCCATATGTCATATTTCGTTTCTTGCAGATAACGTTTAGTGTGCTACTTATTGTTGAGAGTTTGTACAGGTATTTGTATATGTAATTTATTTTGTGTTGATCTCAAGACCGACCCATCCGATATAACTGTAACAGAGCTGCACGTTTTTCTGTATTTAGAAGTAATTCATAATGCAAAATAGGTTAAAAGATGTAATATGTAATACAATGCTGTGTAATGATGTAATACTGCGAAATAGTTGAAATGAAAGTGATCAATCGGAACAAATTATGTTCTGTGAAAAGGATGATCTGAAAAGCCTCATTGTGCTTTGTTCATAAAATTTAGAAACAATTTGGATAAAAAATTGTACAGAAGTTTTTATCAAAATTACCTCCATTTATAACACAACAACACAATGCAATTCTCAACAATTAATAAACATAATATTTGCTGTATAATTCTTGTTCTTTAACCTGAGTCTCTGAGATCAAACCCATCCACTCGTGTCATATCGTTTCACTCATCCATTGCCAGGTTAATATATTATCTGAAGACTCCACACATAACATTACATCAGAATATACTAACTGCAGTACTAACTTGCTGGATAAATATAGTCATGAAACATTTACAATCACAAATTTGCAGTTGTCACGTGAAGTTTCTTTAAATTAATTTCAACACCTGTGTTAATACAAAACTCAACATTTTCTCCAAATTAAACACACTAGTTAGCAATCTTGATATCTTGTCAAATATGCAATATATTTAACACAGAATCGCATGTGTGTACACACAGTATTTAGTTCAATTTTCATTGCAATCATTGCAAGATTCTTCAGTGTGCTGATGATAATCATGTGTGACAAGATACAAAACAAGAGTGATTTGACTGCACTGGAAATTCACAATATTACATAAATATTTTTATCACTTTCACCTAACACTTGGGTAAAATTATTGCGAATGCGGGAAAACAAAAACCAAGTGTAATATATTATTCTTTTGAACAATGGTAATAGAAATCTGAGACAAAACATTATCAAGTAATGAATGAAATGATTTACAAACTAATATGTGAGAATGCACATTACACATGTAAAATAGCGTAGGGAAAAATCCAGCAAGAATGATTTTCCCTTACTGAAATGCAGCAACTGATACAAGAACTATGTTCTTGTCTTTATACTAGTCTGAAGTAAAATCTTTTGTAAAGAAGCTTCATCTAGTTCAACGAGTGATCATCTTTAGGAATGATAATGGAATTGGTTGACCACCAACTCGCTTATTCTGCAAAACAAAACTTCAAATTAATTCCATAAAATTATAAACAGAACAATTATGCAAAACACATTTTATAGTAACAAGCAACTATAATTAGAATGCATTTGTGCCCAAATAATTATAACAAAGCATTCATAGCAACTAGTGTCAATATAAAGAAGCAGCTCAGCTACAGCATTTTGAAGAATTTTTCACGTCATCGAAGACTTATCACCAAGTCCACTAACATCAACACAATTTTGGAAGCTGAAATCCTCTGAATATTATTTAATGTAGATTTTTCAACAACCCCATAATACCGACAAAGCATACAACATAACCACTTTTCAAAATAGGCCAATCACGAAATAAAATAAATTGATTAACAGCACAAATAATAATGGAACTGGTCTTAAATGAAAGAATCAAACACATCACACTTGTAGAACACATGGACCTACACTTGCTTTGACTGGAACAGGTTGTTCATCTATTTCAAGCGATGAATCTGGAGTCTCCACTCGGCAAATTTGCTACGTGATCTTTACTGGTCATCTTGCTTAAATTTAACTGGTTGAATACTCAGGATACAATTCTGAAATTAATAACATTATTAATATTTAAATAAAATGAAATGATAATTAGGAAATTAGCTTGCAGTATACAGTATCTTAAAAAACACACTTGTATACAAAATATCATTCCTCTTCAAGAAAAACAGAGTTAATGGAGAATTGAGGAAATAATATTAGAACATACAGTGAGTAAAAATGTCATTGACAAAAGCCAATGTTAAGACTTTAAAAATTCTAATACACATACATTCTCGAGATAATTTCCAAATAAACACTGAATAAACTACATCCCATAACTCACAGACATTCGTGAAAATAAATCTTAATGTCAAGACAATGAACTAGAGTTCAGTACGTCCTGCGGCAACACGAGCCTAACGACAGAAGTAAAGAATAATTAACACGATATTGACGACGTTAAATGCGTTTTCATCAATTTTCCGTTTCTGAAGTTTCGCAATTAAAATATCATATTTAATGAGTATCTCTTTCACAAAACTATAAACGTCATAACCTCTGAAAGACAAAGGTAAGTCGATGAAATAGCTAAGCACTGTTTGGTATACAGTATGACGGATAACCTGAAATACTGTTAAATATCGGAAGACCACCAACCACTAAAATGCAGATGTTGCCTTGTTACACTAAACGTATTTTTAAAATGGTTTATGCATAACAGAAAACATTCGAAAAATGAGAGGTGGACTGTTTTACATTCAACAATGTGCGAGTCCACAACCTGTATGCATTTGTTCAGATCACAATATCAGAACGACTTCTAAGCACAAAGTTAAACAAAGCTACAAATTACACTTTCAATCATAATCACAATGTATTACAGAAGCAAAATAACTACAGACTTGCATGTCGAAAACTTACGAACTGTTGCGAACAAGAACAATCGCTGTAGCTTATAGGCAGCGCTTTCGTGCAATCATGGCTGCAACGTTGAAAGCGCGATCTCAGAACGACACAATCGACACAATTAGGTGCAAATCATTGCGTAGTAGACAAAAGTGGCATCTTTGAATTTCACTGTCTGAGCCCTTTGTGCAAGTATTATAAGCGATCTTTATTTACAGACCAAAATGAATACCATTACTACTAGGATTATTATATTTTAGTCAATTATGCGAATAAATATGTTATAGTTATTTATATAATTCTATTTAATAACACATGCTACAGATATAACAATACTAATACAAATTATAATTGTTTTACGCTCCCAGCATAAGGAAAATACATGTATCAAGTTGCATGATCAAGACATGTAGAAAATAATACAGGCACATATTTTTAAGCGACTGCGTGTAATACAGACAAAGTAAATTTGCAAACTAAGATGGATAATTCATATTGAGTTTAATGGTATGCCCTTAAGAATTAAGAGTTTCTTGGTGGTCTTGGGAAAATTGTTTTATGCTATTACTAATCGAAAATTATATTCGAGGAAGGGAAAATATCGCAAAATAAAAAAATAAATTTTTTCAGACCATATTTACAATAAAGTCAACCAGGAAATGCAAGCAAGCATTGAACAAATACAAAAGCTCTAGAGTCACACCTTCCGTTGTCAACAACGCCGCAGGCTGAACTCGCTCCTGAGACTAAGCGCCCCGGCCTGGAGTCAGTCACCTTGCTTTCCAGGCTAACGACGTGTGTTTGTGCGCGGTGTCTCGAAGCAGTTTCAGAGAACGGACGGGTGGTACGCAGCTACGCCGAACACTAAAGGTGGTCTTTTTGTGACACGGTAAGGGTGACGTGTCTGTTTATTGCGTGTGCGCGAAGTCGGTACGAAAAGGAATCTTTCACTTACGAACAGGTTTCTTGACGGCGTGTCATGTACGCAAGGAGCGCTGCTCGGCACGGTAGATACAGATTCCTTAAATCAGTGATTTTAAGTTTTCCTATACGATTTACGTATTAGAGATGCTATACCACCTGAAAGCATCACGGCTCTTGTCTTATTAAGTAAGCCTATCATATGACTGTCCACGGCAGAAACACCCAGGTGTTTTCTCAGGAATCTTTTCGGTATTGCAGTCCAACTGCAACGAGTTGAAATCTGAAACAGAAGTCACTACGTTCCGGAGCGTCAATAACTCAACGTCAACAGCTGGATAAGATAAGAAGATATCTACCACATACGCACACAGACGCACATGTACTATAGTCAGGGGAACTATCACTAACAACACTTTACCTTCAAACGTCGATTTATCCCATACGGAAGTAATTACGCGTTTACGTTTCATCCCCAAACGACAGAGACAACATGAAAGCGCAGTCTTTTCACCAACCGAGCTTCACGACGAACTACAACAAAACGCGAGTCGCGTGAATTTCACTTCTCGCGTCGCATGTGGCGTTTTCTTTCTCTTCTCTCTTTTCACGCGCCGTCGCCGCTGCGCTGTATGCGTTGAGCTCGCGATCGCGAGCGTCCACGCGGAACGCTCATCCTCCCTCCCCGGAAATCCTAGGATCCCAGGTTCGAGTCTGACGGCGGCTGGATTTTCGACACTAGCTTTCAGCTAGGTCGAATTCAGATCGCTGTCTGGAAGGAAATTCTAACAACCGGCTGCTCGATCGGTAAATTTCCGTGGTTTCTCCGATCAACTCAGACGAATGCCGGAGCGTACCACAAAACGGGCCACGGACCGCGCGCGGATCGCCCTTTCCCTCTTCCTTGTCTACCCTCCACACACGCATTAAAACTAAGCATACACTACCACATATTCCGGGAGACCGGTCAGGGCTAGCAGCTTGTTCTGGCTGAGGCGGTTGCCCCGCTGGTGGGAGAGTCCTGGTTGGGAAACCCCACTAGCCGACGGTGGTCGGTGCCGGATCTCGCCATCCAGCGGGAAGATCACGCCATCTCCGGAAAAAACATGCAACACTAACGGGACTAATGACCGAAGCAGTTGGCGCCCGAAACACAAAAAAATCAATGAATCAATGAAAACCCCCCCCCCTACCCCGCGTTTTTCGGCGAGCGGTGACAGCGTGGGCGGCGGTCGCGGCGCGGCGCGGCGATGAGCTGGACGCGAACGCGTTGGCGCCGCGCGGTGGTCGCGCGCTGGCGGCCCGCACGCTCACGTTGGCGCTAGGCGGGCTGCTGCTGCGGGGCGCCGCGCTGGAGCACGGGGGGAAGCAGCCCGCCGTCGTCTCGCCCGGCGCGGCGCGGCAACCCCCCCTCCGCTGAAGAGATTCGCCGCATGGTTGAAGGGCTCCCCGAGTATTTGGTTGCTGCTGTGACCGTGCGCGTCCCAAGCCCACGCCCCCCCTTTTCTTTGCTTGCAAGGGTAAGCGTTTAATCGCTGCTGCCCACGCGTGGGCCTCACCACTTTTCACAAAGTCCTCGTCCCTTTTCCCTTTATTTCTTTTCTTTGTACCGGGCGTTTATTGCATGCCACCACGCCTCATCTCGCAAGTCCTTTCTTTCTCCTTTATTTATTTATTTTTAATTGAAGGGCCCCGAGGATTTAAATGCGCTCAGGCACTTTTCATCAAGTCCTCGTTTCTTTCCTCTTTCATTTTTTAAAAATATTGAAAGGCGGTTTTCCCCGCCACTTTTCGCTAATTCCCCTATCTTTCTTCTGTTTGTACCAAATTTTGAAACCCCAGCATTTAATTGCTGCTGTCACACGCGCGTTTCCTCTCTCCTTTTTTCCAAGTCCACATTCCTGTTCTCTTTTAGTTTTATTTCATTGTAAGGTGTTTCGAAATTTAAATGTTCCTGTCACCCTTGTTTCAAAGTCCACGTCCTTTTTTCATTTATTTTTACAATTGTAAAGGTTCATAAGTATTTAATTTCTACTGTCACCCCGCATTTCTTCGTCCTTTTTTTTCAGTCCACTTCCCTTTCCCCTATTTTTTTAATGAAGGACGCCAGAATTTTAATGCTGTTCTCCTCGACACTTTTCTCTAATCCTTTCAGTTTCAAATCCATTTTACTTGAATTATTTTTAAATAGCATTTTAACTACGAATTGAATACTGTTCGCCAGAAAGGTTCTAAGGACGTGATTCACTAATTTTCTACCCTCTTTCCTATTTCCTTCCCTCGTTGCTCAAGTTCAATTCCCTTCTCCGTTAATTTTAATTTAAAAAATTATTTTTGTTTTAATGAATGAAGGCAATGGTTTAGAGGATTCTATGGGTTTTGAGGCTCCCGATCTGTTGGGGTTCTCCTGCAATTTCTTGTCATGTGCGTTCCTTTGCACATTTCACCGGATTATATATTTCCCCAACATTGAATTTACAACAAACAGTTAATGGGTGGAAAAATGTCATTTACGCGTGGTTTGGACCAGATCACTAACATACTTCTTGCGTTCTCTTTTCCCCGTGAAAAATTTCCCCGTTTTATTCTTTTTCCCCCAAAATATATATATATATATATATATATATA
>CAXIVR010000275.1:0-35192 GCA_964035755.1 Teleogryllus oceanicus | reverse complement strand
CCGGTTTTTTGGTGGGGGGAAAATTTCACCTTCCTGCTATAAAGTTCTACATTTTCCGAACGCCAAAGATGAAGATCCAAACAAATAATCAACCCAAAAATTTCGTCGCTTTTTTGGGTTTTTTGATTTTTTTTCATCTGAAGTTCCTTCCCTTTAAGATATTACTCCATCTCAGCGTCAGATCGTTCAAAATCCATTCTTTTAGTAATTAAATATGACTTTTCCCTTCATCTCCCCTTTTCCGACCGACCGACCGACCGCCCACCGACACCGCCCGACTGACCGGAGACCGACACCTTCGTCTTTCGTCACCCGGTTCTTCTTCCGAATATCGAGACAAAATTCTGATAATTTACTCTACTCTGTAGTCTCGTGGTGGGAACTGATATTCTTTGTAGATTCACCCAAAAAAATTCAAAAATTTTAAAAAAAGTTGTTGTTTTTTTTAACAAAAAACGTGTTTTGGGTAGAACCGCTGTTTTGGGATGATGAAAGCTCTTTCGATTCATTTGGAAAATTCAATTATTAGCCTTTTCCCACTGGATATTCTCAAGAATTTAGAATAGCAGGAACTTTTATGGTTTCAATGCACCAAGAAATGTGAATTTTTTTTCCAATTCCAGCATTTACTGAATCGTTCCCAGATTATCTGATGATCAATTAAACAGAATTTTGTACTTTCATGTAACTTAATGCTCAAAATTGACACCCGATTTGAAATACGCCCAAATTTTTTTTTACAAAAAATTTGAGAAAAAAGCTGCCCACACGAAAAAGTGCGGGAAGCACCGTGCAAGATAAAACTGATTCTAGTCGTTATCACGGCAAAGGGGGCTATGCCAGAGTATACCCAAACAAGACCACGGACCGCGAACGATCATTCCTTCCTCTTCCTTTCATCATCACACCTTTTTTACACACCCCCATTTTCTTGCACTACACCACCCACATGTTGGGTGACAGCCGGGGGTGAGGCGGTGCCACACTGGCGGGGGATCTGTTTAGGAAAACCCGCAAGGGGTGTGGTTTGGGATTTGATTTTGCCAACCAGGGGAAATTCACCGCCCCTTTTTTGATAAAACTTGCACAACACTTATAGGACAGGTTTGCGTTGCGGTCGGAATCAGTAATAATCAACAATCAATCAATCAATCAATCAATCAATCCTGGGCTGACCTGGTTGGTGCCTTACCGCGGTTGTGCGTGATGTCGATTTTCAAAATAATAATAAAAAAATAAAATAAAAAATAATGCATGGTGGGGGTGGTAGTGGTAGTAGTAAGGTGGTGATGGAGGTTAGTGGATTGGTAGTAGGGTAAAAAAATTAATTCAAAAAAAATTAAGTTTTTTCACAAAAATTAAACCTCGCCCCCACAAACTTTTTGCTTGCACCCTTTTTTTCCGGGTTTTAAAGATTTCATCCGCAAAAGGGAAAGTTTACATAACACATTATAGAAACAAAACCCGGGGCGTTCTACTGGTTTTCGTTCCCCCCTCATTAGCGCCCCCGCCCCCTGGGGCGAAGCGAGCCCCGGGGGGGGCGCGCGGCGAGAGGGCGCCTCTCGGTTTAATTTGGTTTTGGGCGGGTTTGCCCGGTGGCGCGGAAACCCCCGGGGCTTTGTGAGGGGGCGCCGACGGGGTTTCTTTCGGATTCGGGATTAACGGTCGCCAACAATTTTTTTTTGCCCCCCCTCCGACCGCTGGAATACGCCCGCCGCCGAGGCTTGGTTTTAAACCGCCCCTTTTGGGAGGATTAGAGCAACAAAGACCTTTTTTGGAGGCCGGGCTGAGTTTCGTTTCGGGAAATTTAACGCACGAAAAAAGGATTATGTAAAACTTTGATGGGGGGGAATTTCCCAACAAAATTTAAATTGTGACGAAGTTCTTTTTATATAAACGGGAGTTTAAAAAATTTTTAAAAAAGTTTTCTTTAAAACTTGGATATACTTAAGTTTTATTTTTGCTGAAAATACAAACACAACCGGGAAAGAAAAATAATTGTAATGTGACGTTATTTTGAAAAATTTTGTTCTTATTAACGGTAATAACTATTTTAAGAAACGGAGGAGATAGCTAGGGGATCAAATCATCCTGATGGCAGAGGATTTTTGACTCAGCTTGTGGCAGGTCGAAATTTCCCGATGTCAAAGAAGCATTCTAGGGCCGGGGATCGTAGCCTGCACTACCAGGCGAAGCCGGGGAAGCACCCTAACGAAAGGGCCCAACCGCGCCTCTTCCCGTCTACCTTGGGCTATCCTCACCCCACAGCATACTACATAACACACCACAGGCGGAGATGGTGGGGGGCTTTTCCGGGTGGGGCGGAAACGCGCCTGGGAGAAACCTGGTTTAGGGAAACCAGTCAGCCCTTAAATGTCGCGGACCATCATCCCGTGGAAAGATACCCACCTCCCGGGGAAAACAAATGCACTGCATTTAAGGGCTTACGAAATTAAATTTAAAACGACCGAAACACCAATCAATCTGGATAAGGGGGAAATTCTTCAATTAAAACGTTGAACTACCGAGTAAAAACACTCGATTGTTAACTAATTTTCATCCCAAAATTTTTGGGTTTTTTTTCTGCAATATTTAGGGCCTTTTAGGGAAAAGGTATTACAAGGTTACGATTTTTTGATTTTTTCCCTTTTTTTTATGTCTTTCTAACAAAAAAATCTAATTAAAATTCAAATCAAGGGTTTTGGACGGGAAAAAAAAAAAATTTACTAAAATAATAATCCCATTAAGCGCAGGGCAAGGGTTCGCGACTCTGAATACCAAAACCAAAATTTACTAAAAAATCCGATTCAGGGGCACAGGAAGGGGTTCCACCAGGAAACCAGGACATAATTTACAAAAAAATCCCCTATTCAAGTCACAGGTCAAGGGGTTTGGGCCCGGAAAAACCACAACTATTAAAATTTCAAAAAAAAAATCCCGATTCACGAGTCCAGGTCAAAAGGGTTTGCGACCCGGGAAAACCACCCTGCGTCCGCGCACATCCCGCCCCACGGCGCCCCAATTGACGTTACGCGCCGGGTTTTTACACCGCCTTGTCCCCATTACGCGCCAAAGGTCGCGGGCGGGGGGGCCACCGCCCCCGCCGGGGGTGCGGAGGGGGGGCGATGGTGGCCAAGGGGGGTAGAGGGCGCCGCCAAAGGGGGGATTTTGCGCGGGCCGCGCCGGGTACCCGGGCCTCCATCCCACCGCGTCTTTATGAAGCCAGTTTGGGCCCCCCCGTGATTGGCACCAAATCAACCCCAAATTAAACCGGACGGCCCCGTTTGATTAACATAGTTCCCCTGTTTTAAAACTGGCGGGCGCGCGGGCTGGCGAACCCCGCGCCCGGGGGGACTCCCGGGTCGGCGCCCCCCCTCGCCCCGCCACGGGGGGGGGGGGGGGCAGGGGGAAAAGGCAGCAAAGGGGAGGGGGTATGGGGAGACGGGCGGGGCAGGAAAGAGGCGTGCCCGACGGCTGGGGTATGGTGGGATGGGCGGGGGAGAGCAAGACGGCAGGACATGGCGGGGGTTCGTTGGGGGGGGGTGGGGGGGGGCGGGGCAGAGCGACGTGGGAGGGGATGGCGGGTTATTGTGGCGGGACAGGGGGATGGTCGAGACACGGCAAAGGGCGGCGGACGACTGGGTGGGGTATGGTAGGAGGGCGGGGGGGAAAGTGTGGCGGGGGTATGGCGGGGTTCAGTTAGGGGGCAGAGGTGGACGAGGTGGGGTAGGGGGGAAAAGGCGGGGAGGGCAAAGAGGCAACGCACGACGGCTTGATGTGATGGGAGGGGGGGAAAAAGGCATCACAGGATGGGGGTAGGATGGGGGAGGGGGCAGGGCAAAGTTGCAGCACACCCTAGGGGGATGGGGGAAGGCAGCCGGGCGAGGCAGCCAGACGGGGGGGGTATGGTGGGGGGGGGGCGGGAAGATGTGGAGCGCAATAGGAGGGATTATATCGGGGGGGGCCGAAAAGAATTGACAGCGGGGACGGATTGGGGTGGGGGGTGGGGGGGGTGAGCCCGGGTTAAAAGCAGCGCAGGAACATTGGGGGTGTGGCGGGGATAAAGGGGGGGCACGGGGGGGGTGGCACCCACAGCGACTGGGGTGGATGGGGGGCGTAGAAGAAATAGCGCGCAAGAGGGGATGGATTGTCCCGGGGAAGGGGGGAGGCCCCGGTCACTGCGCAGGATAGGGGGGGGCCGAAGGGGGCCCAAAGGAAGAAGATACACCCAGAAGGGGTGAGGTGTGTCAGGAGGGCAGGAATGAAAAAAATGGCAGAGAGGTGGTTTGGGGTGGGAGAGGGTAGTCAGTAGGGCAATTTTTGGGCAGCCCCGAACCATGTTGGGGTGGGGGGGAGGGAGGAGATGGAAAGAAGTGACAGCGGAACGGGATGGGGATGGGGGGATGGAGCGCGCCGGGCGGGACTAGAAATGGCAATGGGACGGGTGGGGGTTTAGGGGAGGGGGGACAGGGGTAGTTGGGTGGGCAACAAGGGCCCCGCACGTTTGGTGAGATTCTGGGGGGACAGGGCGAAGGGGCGCAGGACGGGGTTTGGGGTTTTGGGGGAGGGGGGCCCGGCAAGATGTCCAACGTAGAAATGGGGGGGGAGGTGACGGGGGGGACGTATGGCAAGGGACCCGGGGCGGATGGGGCAAAAAAATGGCAACGCAGAGCAGGGAGGTGGGAACGAAGGGAAGGGTCTGAGGAGCAAAGTGGGGCATTGCAGGGGGGGTGATGTGGGAAGGAAGAGCATGGCAAGACATGAATTGACTGGTGGTGGGGGGTTTGGGGTGGGGGCGGGGAGGGGAAGGACAAAAGAGTCACGATGCATGCAATTGGTCGGTGTTTGGGGGGGGGGGGCAAGCATAGGAGGCGCGGCATAAGGCGGTGTGGGGAAAAGACAACTTCCCCCTGAGGGCAAAAAAAGGGGAGCGGGGACTGGGGTGAGGGCAGTGCAGGGTGGGGATGTGACAAAGCACGTTGCGGGGGGTGTTCTTTTATGCATAGATGGGGCCACAATGGTAGAGTGAGGGGCGGGTGGAGTTGAAAAACAAGCAAAGAAAGGATTGGGGGTTGTGGTAATGGGGGGGAACGAGACCAGGCGAAGGCGGGGGGCCCGACCGTCTGTCAGGCGGACTGTGGGGGGTTGTCGAGTCGCCGGTCGCGCGAGTCGCGCGGTCGCGCGAGTCGAGTCGGGGCGCGCGGGCGGAGTAGGCGCGAGTCGAGTCGATCGAGTCGAGTCGAGCGAGCCGGGGGTCGAGTCGAGTCACGAGGCCCCAGCCCAGTCGAGTCGAGCGAGTCGAGCGAGCGAGCGAGTCGAGCCGAGTCGAGCGAGTCGAGTGGGGGGCCCAGCGAGTCGAGTCGGTCGAGTCGGCTGAGCGAGCGGTCAGTCGAGTCGACAGCGATCGAGCAGCGAGTCGAGTCGGGGGCGGGCGAGTCGGTCGAGTCGAGCCCCAGTCGAGTCGAGTCGAGCGAGTCGACCCGAGGATCGAGTCGAGCGAGTCGAGCCGAGTCGATCGAGCCCAGCGACGAGTCGGTGGAGCGGCCAGCCAGTCGAGCCCAGCGAGTCGAGTCGAGTCGGTCGCGCGCGCCCCGTCCCCCCGTCGCGTCGCGTCGAGTCGCGTCGCGTCGCGTCGCGTCGCTCGCGTCGAGTCGCGTCGAGTCGCGTCGAGCGCGTCGAGTCGCGTCGGTCGCGTCGGTCGCGTCGGTCGCGCGAGTCGCGTCGACGCGTCGAGTCGCGTCGAGTCGCGTCGAGTCGCGCGGTCGCCGGTCGCGTCGAGTCGCGTCGGTCGCGCGAGTCGCGTCGAGTCGCGTCGAGTCGCGCGGCGCGCGAGTCGCGTCGAGTCGCGTCGGGGTCGCGTCGGTCGCGTCGAGTCGCGTCGGTGCGTCGAGTCGCGCGAGTCGCGCGAGTCGCGTCGAGTCGCGCCGATCGCGTCGAGTCCGGTCGGGGGGTCGGTCGCGTCGAGTCGCGTCGAGTCGCGTCGAGTCGCGTCAGCCCGTCGAGCCGTCGAGTCGCGTCGAGTCCGTCGAGTCGCGCGAGTCGCGTCGAGCCGTCCGAGTCGCGTCGGTGCGCCGAGTCGCGTCGAGTCGCGTCGAGTCGCGTCGAGTCGCGCGAGTCGCGCGAGTCCGTCGAGTCGCGTCAGTCCGTCGAGTCGCGCGAGTCGGGGAGTGGGTCGCGTCGGTGGGTCGCGTCGCGCGCGTCGCGTCGAGTCGCGTCGCGTCGCGTCGCGTCGCGTCGCCAGTCGCGTCGAGTCGCCGCGTCGCGTCGCGCGAGTCGGTCGGTCGAGCCCGGTCGAGTCGCGGGGCCGAACAGAGATATCAAAGGGGTCCGATGACAAAGTGAGCAAGCGCGGGAGAGGGAAGTGCGGGTGAGGTGAGTGGCAATGAGGGGGGGGGAGGGGGGTGAGGGGTGGTATGTAGTGGTTTTAGGGAAGGGCATGATAGAGAGGAGGCGGGACAAATTGTTTTGGGTGGAGTTTTTGGGGTATCAGAACAGTACACTGCAGAGTGTGGAATGGGGTGTCGTGTAGGGCGGGGCGAAGATATTTTCCATTATTTTTTTTCATTTTTAAATGTTTCCTCTGGAAAGTTTCCCAAATTTCCCGGACAGTTATGAAAAAAATTTCAATTTAATTTTGTTCAAAAATGATCCCGTACTTTCCCAAATTTTTAATTTATTTGTTGTTCATTGCCAAAAATTTAAAAATAAACTGTGCTCTTTACGTCTGCGCATCTTTTTAATATGGGGAAAGTCCCAATGCCCTTATTTAACCGTTATTGTGGTTCGAAACACAATACCGTAAGGTTTTAATTTATTTCTTGGGAAAATATGAAATGAGGCTATCTATGGTCTACTATTATTTCGTGATCTTTTCCCTTTTGAACGTCTTTAAACAAATGTATCGATTATTGTAGAGGTTTAGGGGGCAAAATCAAAAAGTAAGAAAATTTTTGAACGTTGACATATTTTTTAGCTCTACTTATCATTGAAAAAATTTTTAAAAAAAATGAAATACAAAATTTCGACTTCCTGCAAATTTTCATAATCCAGCATTTTTTTTTTATTTAGAATATTTTTTTATTTTTTATAGTAATAAAATTCCAAAAGAACGTTTGTAAAGTTTTTAAAAAACTCGCAATGAAAAAAACTGTTCAATTTTAATGCGTATATGAGATATTTGAAAATGTAATGAAGTATCGTTCAACGGTTTTGACACTCAAAAATATTAGCTGAAGTAGGGGGTAGACAAAAATTTATAAGTAATTTAAATTTTTTTCTACCTTTCCCAAGTATTTTAGAAAATTTATGTAAAATTTCTTTTTGGAAAAAAAAATTTTAAAAAAAGAGCAATGAAGTGATAATGGTACAAATCTTTAAAAACAATTGGTAAGTATTAATTTTGTTTTAAAGGCTTTTATTTATTCTTTATTTTACTTGCATTTTAAACTTTAATTTATGGGAATATCGAATAAATTTCAACCTAGATGTAACAACCTCACAAGTACAGTTCAACTTCTAATAGTTCAGTGTTACCAAAAGACCGGGATTCAAGTTTTTTTGAATGCTCCAGAACATTTATAAGTAGTGTAAAACATACTCCCGCACTTCTTTTTTTTTGTTTTTTAAGAACTTGATTTCCCCTATATAAGACATTTTAAATTTGTAGTGATGGCTCCCTTAATTTCCTAAGATTAAAATAAAATAATTTGGGTGAAAAATCTCCCGACACCCCAAAACAATCTATTTCGAAAAATTTTTTGGAGTAAATGGATTCACTATGCGCACGTTTTGTTGAGCTTTCCTTTGGAGTGGTAGTAGAGCAGGTGGGTTTTTTTTTAGAAGAAAAATCAAATCCGTTCGTTTACCGTTACAAATAAGTTTTCTTAATTTGGCAAGAAAAAATCTAGATTTTAAATGTTTAATTTCCTTTTTTAAAATTTATTATTATTATTATTATTATTATTATTATTATTATTATTATTATTATTGATTATTTTTTTATCTTTTACCATTAATAGTTAATTTGTTGGGGAAGGGTTTGAAAATCAAGAAAGCGTGCGCAGACGTTTTCCCCATACGTCACATAAGTTTTTGAAAAATAAATAAATAAATAAATAAATAAATAAATAAATAATAAATAAATAAAAAATAAATACATACATACATAAATAAAAAATAAATAAATAAAAAAATTTTCACTAAAATGCCTGTTATGGATATACATTTTACTAGTTCCATGAAATTTTTCCCGGGTCCAAGTTGTTTTGGGGAATTTGGGGTTTGGAGGGTAGAACTGGATTGAGAGATGTCCTATGGGTTAGTGGACAATTTGGAAATCTTTTGAAGTGTGAGTTTGTGAAAACCAAGGAGCTTTTGTGATATTTCTGGAAATGGTTTTTGACTTTTGGGAGCTTGTTTTGCTTTTTTTTTACGAGACCAAACGGGACAGGCGTGAAGGGGGGTGGTCTAATGATAGTTTTGTAGATGGTTTAGGCTTGGGAAAATGGGAGAGGGAAGATCGGTTAATGATAGGTTTTAGGGTGTATCTTCATTTTGGCTTGGATTTTTCATTGATGTGTTGGTTCCAGTTCATTTTTGATCCAAGGGGCCGAGATATTTACGATACTATTGGGGTCACCAGTTAATGGGTTATTATTTATTGTGAGCGGTGCGGGGTTTTAAGGTAAAAATGATTATTTTTTTAGCTGTTTTGGGATTAATATGATTTTTAAATATGCTGTCAAAGTTTATAAATTAAATTCAACTGAAGAAAAGGAAATTTTTACTAAGGAATCTCCTTGAAAATTGTCATGTCATCTGAAATTACGTCTTTTTATGTTGCCAATTTTTGGGAATCAGTTACATATAAATTAATGGGGAAAAATGGTGATACCTGTGGTAAACTCCCGTTTTCTTTTGGGAGCTGTAAAAAAAAACACATCAGACAAACACTGCGATAAGAGAGGGTGGGCCTTGCCCCCATTAGAAGAGATTTTTAACGATTAACCATTCTGCAAACACCTAGTTTTGGAAAGGGAAATTTTATAACCAATTGAGAGAGGGAGGATTTGCAAATTTAACATGGCTTTTTTTTAGTTGTTCATCAGACTCTTTTCTTAAATCTTCGTTTATCACTGACATGATTTCATTGTTGACCTTTTTTCCCATTTTACGTATAATTAAAAATATTTATGACCAGTGACAAAGGGATATGGGTTTACCATGATATATCTTAACGCCTTGCGTTGTTTTTTCACTACTGATTCTGGTTCATCAATTCCTTTGAACAAATTTGATTTTTTTATTTCATCAACACATATAGAGACCTAAACAAAACATATAAACAAGTTTTTTTTTAAATGCTATCCAGATGTAGTCCGACCTTTAAAAGAATTATGCGTTTTTGCCAAAGTGTAGCCCTTTGGGTACCAATCTACTTTATAACGGCTCAGCGCTGGCACCTGTGTTAATTGGAGGGAGAGGGGTTGAAATGCAAACGGCGGTTGTCGCAATCCGAAGTTGTCGTGACACAAAAAACAAAAGATCAAAATTTTACTTTTCAAAAACCAAAGAACATTGTCAAATTTGTTTTTTGTTTAAAAATAATAATATAAAAAAATAGTTTAAAATTTAAAAGCGGTAATGGTTTCGTTAATAAATTGACATGGAACCAATGTCTTATTTTTTAACAAATATTATGTTAAGCTTTTTCCCTTCATCATTAGGGCCCGGGTTTTTAAAGACCCAAAAAACAGGGGAAAAATGCAAGCATTTATGACCTAAAACCTATAAACATGACCTAAAAATAAAATACGACGTTATACTTTTTTTTTTTAAAAGTTCTGTTAATTTTTTTGGTATAAAAATACAAAAAATTTATAAGAATGATTGTGTAGGGACATGGGTTGCAGTCTTTTGAACAAAAGAAATTGTTTTGGTCTGTAAAACAAATCGACAGTAAAAAAAAACCCATCAATCCAACGTTTTTTTTTCTATACATATGTCTTTTTAAAATAATCCTTTTTTCAAATAACCCTTTTGTAGTAAAATTTTTGATTTTCTTTGGAAATATCACCTGATCATTTAGGGAAAACATTTTCAACCTTTTTATTTTTGTGTCCTTAAAAAATGATCTTTTAGCCATTTGGGCAAAATATGCCCTTTACAAAAAACGGTCCTTGAAATTAAAACAAATATAGCTTTTATAGAATTTGTTTAAAATTGACCTTTTTTAAAAACTCGGTAATTATGATTTTGTATACCATAAAAATATTTTCCCGATCGACAATACCTGGATTGTCCATAAATTGTTTTATAATTCACCGAAGGGTTCAAAAAAATATATACTTTCCAAAAATTGGCCCTTTTCCCATCATCTTGCCCTTAACTCTTTTACGAAAGAGTTGGTAGGGTGAACCGGGTTTGCATCCCCGCCCACCATTTTTTCATTTATTTGAATAGATGGTGAATACATAGATTGAAATAACCTACTTTTTTGATGGTTAATACCAACAACTTAAAACTTAAAAAAATACAAGGGTTGAGGTTACCCTTTTCGTCGGATCACCAAATGGTAATCCCCCAAGCCAGACGCTCGAGCACTTGTCGTCACCAGGGGGGGGGTGAGTTTTCGTAATTCTCCGGCGCCCCCGAACACGCGGGATAGCATCGGGCGGCCTCCACGCCACCGCCCCCCCCGCCGCCCCCCGCCCCCCGTGACATCCCAAACGATGGTCCCTGGAACGCCAAAGGGGGGAAAGCAACGGACTTCTGTGGGTGGTGTGTTTGGGGGTTTCAATGTAAAGATTTAATGTTTAAAATTTAAAGATGAATGAGTTTTTTTTTAATTTAACCATGGGTCCCTTGATCAGCTCTCGAATTTTAAATGTTGCCAATTTTATTTTATTTTATAAAAATTGAAGTGCTTTAGGAAAGATAGTCTACCCTCTACATACATTAAAAAGACTTTTGAAATGTCTCTAAAAAAAATTCAGATCGTAATGTTTAACAAACGTATTCATAGAACTACGTATGGGATAGGAAGTGAAAACATTTATACATAAAATAAGACAGGGTTTTAACACAAACACTTTGATGTTCGTTTGTGACAGAGTTTGTCAGTAAGAAATGTGGGGAAGCCCCATTCAAATGTGAACTTAAATATCATCGAAGAACGAAACCTGGCAACAGAAACTTAAGAAAAGCCTGATTCCTAATATTGTTGTAGCAATCTAGAAAATAAATGTATAAGAGCTGAATAGAAGTAGAGGATAAAAATGTAAAAAATATGATTCAGGTTAAAGTTAAAGAAGTCTCGGCCCTAAACGTGAGGCGAAAGGGGAAATTTAGGTTCATCAAAATATGATTTGAAAGATTGTGCCCGGGGTTCGTCGACTGAAGTGTTTGATGCTCGTATTTTTTCCCAAATTTTTCGAAATGTGGATCTTTATTTTATTTTAATACATAATAATAAAAACATTTATTTTTATCATTTTTATTTACTGCTTTGGGACAAAATCACTCCTGGGGTTTAATAAATGACGATTTATAAACGATGGGGAAAACAAGGTATTTTTTTATTTGATTTCATTCCCCGTCAGAAATTGCCAGCTTCAGCAAATTATTTCACCAAAATCCTCTAAATCCACTGTTTAATCGCCGTATTAATATTTATAAATTTTGATAGAAATGAATAAACGTAAATTTTGCCAAGAAAACATTGGGAAAACATTACTGCTTCAGAAATTAATTTAAAATAAAATAAATTAAAAATCATATGATTATATGTTTATAAAAGACAACATTTTTTTAATTTGGGGTTATTTGTCACTAAAAACAATTAATCCCGTTATCACGAAAAGTGTTGGGGAGGTTATATACTGTATAAACCACTATTTATTCAAAAAAAACTGAGAAAATCATTATAATAAGTGTTATCCCAAAATTTTAAGAAAATTTGTTTCACTATTTAAAACAAAGGAGGAATTAGAATAACTAAAAAAGTTTATTCGTGTTTACGTTATTTATGTATTACGTTAAAATAATTTTAAGAAATGTTAAACTGCGTTTAAGCCCGATAAAATTTAACACGTTTGAAAAAGCTTACTTAGTCCAGGGTCATTGCCCTGAATTTAGTTCACTTTACCGTGGAGATGGGGTACCCCGCTGACGGTGGGGTAGGGCCGACATGGTTGCGGGGTTTTTCCCTCCCCCCGGGGATTTCCGCCCCCCAGGACAAGCTCACCCCCTGACTGGTCTCTGGACAAGGGTAGCAGTGGTGCATGAGAGTGTTTTTATAAGGAAAGTCCCAAGGGAAAAGGAACAAAATATCGAAGGGGCTCAGAAACCCGTTTGATAAAAACTTCTTTGGGATTCACCTGGGTTTTAACGGAGCAAACGCGAAAAACTACCAACCAGGTTCATAATAAAAATATCTACCGTCCTCCTGCAATACAACCAAAAATACCAATGAGCTCCACGCGGCTGGTTAATTTGGTGAAAGGGGGTCAAAAAACCGCCATCCCGGGGAACTCGATCCCAAAAACCTCCAGTCAAAGGACTGCCATGACATAAGTTGATGCCCCGAGCCACCTTTTCCGGTAAAATTTATGAAAAAAAATTAGTAATTTTTAAGTAAAATAAAAAATTTTTAAAATTTTAAAAAATAAAAATACGAATGAGGAAAGAAACGGGTGAATTCATACTTTCGTGTAGGAAACCTTTTTTATCATCACAGCAATCAGAAGTCCTATCCTCTTTCCTCCTTTTAACGGCGATTAACGTCCCGGACCCACCCCCCGCCAAGGTCCACAATCCCCCCCCCTTCTCGCCACTCAACGCGTTATTGCCAAGATGGTGTCCGATCGGCGGGGCGGGGCCTTGCCTGTCGCCAGTTGTCGAGTCAGCCCCCGGGCCAGGGCGAAAAGGGGCGGCCGCGGGAAAATTAGGTATCGCGCGGGCGGGTTTCGCCGACGTCACGGGTGAAGGGCGGGCGGGTCAGGACGCCCAGTCACACTACCCCTTCCGGGGGGGGAGGGGGAATGTGGGTCGTCGGACGTTACGTTTCGTTTTTTTTTTAACCCCCAGCATTATTAAGGGGGCCTCAGGGGCCCAAAGATTATTTTTTAATTTTTTAGGAAAATCTTTTTTATTGTTTCTGTTAAAAATATGATGCATTTTATAAAAAATCTTGTTCCAAATTTGTTATTATAATATTTTTGGTTTTTGAATTAAAAAATTTAACTATTCATTGAAAACTGAAATTCAGAAATGTTTTAGAAACAATTGTAATACTTTAAGTTTTGATATATTATTTGTAATGCATTACAAGCTTACAAGAATAAATGTTCTATTTTGACAAAATTGTAATAGTTTTGTCGAATTACAAAGAAAACGGGAAAAATTATTTTTTTTTTGAAGATCCAGAAATCAATTTTTCTTTAAATGAATGAAAAAAATATTTTTTTTATATGATTGCACGTTTTTAATTTATTAATTTACAAAATCATCAAAAAAGAAAAGAATCAAAAATTAAAGGGGGTTAATCACAGTGTGCCGAAATATGATAGGGGTTGGTTTGTGCATGGAATCACAATCAATCAATCAATCAAACACAACCAGCAAAAAATTTTTAATATTTTCTCTTCCACTGAGTGTCACTTATACATACAATTTGACAGATGTTTCGTTAAGACCCAACGTTAGGCAGAACATCCATTGCTCCCCCCCCAAACATGTACCATGGTCTCATGTCCTTTTCAGTTGGCAATGCAATTTTCGGATTTTTGTAAATTAATTGCAAGGAAAAAAAACATGTCAGACCACAGACTTGCACGTCTTTTGTGTATTTAAAAGGGTTGAACCGAATCTGAACCCAAAATTTGGGGAAAACCAAATTTTTTTTAAAAACCCCCTTTTTTGTTTTTCTCAGCCCCAAAGGGTTTTTTAAATGTTTCACTATGAATGTCAACTTTTAAACCCAAATCTGAACCAAAAAATTGTGCCGAACTCACATTTTTTTAAATCGCAAACAACACGTGACATTGTTTTTTTTTGTTTTGGGGTATGATATCAGATCCAAAGACATGCCCGGGGGCGGTAGCTCGTATCAACTGATGTCCGGGCGCGCCCTGACCGGAAGGCCGGTTCATTTTGATGGCGGCAGGATTTTCGACATTAGTTTTACCCAGGTGGGATTCAGTCGCCGGGGGAGGAGAAAAGGGGCCGGCTGCTATGATCGGAGCCCCTGGTTTCTCCGATCAACATCAGGCGAATGCCCTATCCACCAAACGAGCCACGGACCGCGCGCATTTCCTTCCTCTTCCTTTCCTATCCTCTCCCCTTACACTACACCCCCAATAACATGACGCACTACCACATATTCCGGGGGACCAGTCGGGGGGATAGAGCTTTCCCCGGGTGGGCGGGGGGCCCCTGGTGGAGTTTTGGTTGGGGAAACCCCACTGGACAGTAGGTCGGGCCGGGTCTCACCACCAGCGGGAAGATCACCGCCATCTTCCGAGAAAAAAAATCTACACGAACGGGACTAATGGGAAACATTGACGCGTCCGAAACACGAAAAAAACAAATGAAATCAGATAAAGAAGAATGTTTTGTATTTCGATGCGCTGAATCTGAAGACAGAATTACGCCACCATTTTCCCCTTACCCCCCATTTCTTTTAAATTGCGAAAACCCGGGAAATTGTTTATCTGGGGTTGTTTTAGACCCCAAGACTTTGGGACATGTTTTTTTGTGTATTCGACGCGGTGAATTTAAACTGAGGGAAAAATTTCGCCATCACCTACTGTTCTTTTTTAATTCAAAAACTAATATACAACCTGCAATTTCATTGTTTTTTTTGATTTATAAAAAAAAAATGGGGCCGAATATGGTTTTGATTCGGAATCAATTTATAATCAAAAGACATTTTCAAGCCTTTGATCTCAAACTTTTTAGTGTGTGTCTGTGTTATTGTTCTGTTCGAATGTATGAAAAGTATTAAATCAACAATGTTCTTACAATTACGAAAATTTAAAAAAAATTATATTTCTGCCGCTTTAGGGACGGGGTTGAAAAAGCCCAAAAAAGGGAAAAATATTGGGTGTTTTAACCACAAAGGTTTTGACACGATTGACTTCGAGGCCATACCCATTCTTAATCCTTACCACACTATCATTCATCCCATCGATACCATCCTTTGGGGGGGAAGGAAAACGGAAAACCCTTTTTTGTCACCTAAAGGGGAAAAGGGAAGGGACCCAAAGGCGTATGGAAACATCAAATCCTCCCCTTACCTAAGACTAGTTTTATATTTAAAAAAGTGTGAATTTATACAAATCATTGATAAGACCAACATAAATATTTGAATTTTTTTTTATTAGATAATTTTTGACCTGTGAAAATTTAAAAAATAGAAATTTGTTTTTATGGGGATTCCCAACTATAAAAAAAATAAACGTTTCTTTTTTTGCAAAAAAACAAACTCTGTATGTATTTTTTTCAGTACTTCGATGTGGGGCCCCCCTTCATGTTTGAAGTATTCCTTGAATTCTGATCGTGTTTAATTTTCTTCCTTGCTTGAACTTAAATATTCTTTAAATACCGAATATCCTTTTAAAAAAATTGGTTTGATTTCCCATGTCTTTTTTTTGCCCCATTGCACGGGCGTAGATAACTCATTAGTTAATTAGTACATACTGCGCTAGTTGCCCTTACGAGTTTTTTTTAAAATTTCTTAATAACTCCAATCGGTGTCAATATTTTAAAAGCAAAAAAGAGAACGTTTTAGTCCCTTCTATTCAGCCCCAGTTAACGGTTTTAACGGTCTGGTACCAAAAAAAGGGAAAAAAACAGGAGTCAGGGTCACTGAATATTGACTATAATTGATCTTTTTTTTATTGAAAAAAGCTGAAATTTACTTTAAAAGACAGCATGGAAACGGGAAGACGGTGTTCGCAACTTGGAATTTTGGGGAAACGAAGGCAGTTGATCTTCTTAAAAAAATCGGTTGTGTTTTTTTAAAAATGATTCTTGTTTATCAATTGAAGTATTCAATGTAATTTTTATATATCATTTTTGGAGATATTACGGAAAAAGATAAAAGAGGTGGGGGAGTTCAATTTATTTTTTGGGAAATTTGTATTGCATATATTTTTTACATACATTATGGTGCAATTGTGCAGTTTTTTCGTTAAAAACAATATACATTATATATTTAAAGATTTTTAAACATAAAACATATTTTGGTTATGGATTATATGACGTAACTTTTCTACAACACCCCTTTTCGAGGCCACGGTTCCAAGGGTTTATCTAGTCAACCTTTTGAAAATTTACTTCTTATGATCTTGTGCAAGTCGGTATGAATTGGGGGTTCCGCATCCCCCCCGGGAAAGATCTGCAGCTTAGTTTGAAAAAAATTCGCCCATTGTCTTTGAAAAAAGGTTGGGGTGTGTGTTTCTTTGGGGCCCCCCTTGCATGCAAATAACAAAGAACAAACAAATTGATCATCTCGTAGGTTAAAGAACCCCTTTCCCTTCACCCAGATAGGTTTGTTTTATACTTAAAACAATGATATGCACATTCACAGTTTCAAAAAACGATATTATCCATAGATATTCTTGCTGGAAAATCTAAGGAAAATAAGAAATTTTTAGAGTTTAAAAGAAAGAAATCTTCAATATATTTCGTGTCGCAAAACAAATCATTCTGATGAGTTCTTCTACTCGTAGATACATCCATTTACAAATTTTTGATGGCATGCTACAACGTATTCATAAATTAAATTTGACTCAAATTACCCTAACGGAAAACTTATGTGAAAATGGTAACCTTGGTTTTTTTTAAAAAATAATAGGATAACTATAGATTAACTACATCTTTTAAATTAATGAAATTGTCAAATCAAAATAATTTAAATATATCATTTATATTATTCTCTATTAATATATTTATATAAAAGAATGAATCGCTAAATTTTTTTTAAAGGAAAATCTCAGAACGGTTAACGATTTTTTTAATTTTTTTTTAAATATTCCTGAAGTATGAGAATGGTTCTTAGGAAAATAAAAAAAAATTGCCTAAAAAATTAAAAAACGAACTTTTCTATTTTCCTATACAAATAATCGAATAATAAAAAGTCAATTTGAACTTTAATACCATACCACTTTCAATTGTTAGTGGAGAGTCAGGTTTTCAAACAATTGAGTACGTTAGTATCGTATCAATATTTTTTAAATGGTAAAATTAAAAACACAAATTGTCTATTAAAATTCACTTTAAATTTAAAAGCCCCTTTTATGTGTTTTTTGAAATGCTGTATGGAAAAGTTTTTTGTTGTGGTTTGTGACAATTTATACTCGACCCCTATAAGGCAACGGGCAATTTTGGGAGAAGAACCCCAAATGCAAAATCAAATTAATTATCAACTAATCTCTACCCAGGAACGTAAATCCAATGAACGGGAAAAATTTGGTAAGACAGATCCAATCGACATCGACTATAATTCAAATACTTTTTGGGGCTAAAAAGTAGTTCAGGGAAAAATTTCATCCAACTTTTAAGATACAATAAATATATCACAGAGCAAGTTCTGTTCCATGCCGATGCAGTACAAATTTTTAAAAAATTTTTTTCATGGGCAATTCTCCATCTGCCTCTGCCATCTGATGATCACAAAAATTTTTTTCAGAGATGATAAGACCTGTGGGCCAACATGCAGGACGAAAAAAGCCCCACTATTGATGAAGTTCCCTTTTGGAGTTGAGAAAATTTGGTTCACCGTATTGTTTTTAAACGTCGAAATAATCAATTACAACTATTAAGGGGAAAACATCGCTATATGATGCACTAATATCCCCTTTATTTTGGCAAGGTGAAGTCGATTTTCAATAAGATGATAAACATTACAGGTTCTGAAATGAACAAAAAAGAGTTCAAGAACATTATTCATACCCCCTAATGATCAGATAAAAATTAAGATAAAAAATCTTGAAATGCCGGCGATTAGTCACAGATATGTTGTTGATATATGTAAAGATTGAAACGGGGAAAATTAACATTACAGGGTTGAATCAGACGAAACTTGACTGAAGAGCATTTTACCTTCGTGATACAATTAATTTGTGGAAATGAAAATTTTTTGGGGATGCTATTCTTAAAACCTACATCGGAAGTCCTCGGCATATGCATGAATATGCCAAGATGCCATGCCCCATGTTAGGCATTAGGACACAAATTTTTTTTTACATTTACATGCAATCCACAAGGGATAGAAATTAAACGGTTATTCCTCGACAATCACCTTTGATCGTCAGACATTACAGCAAGTCTTCAGAAAAAAATTTTAATTTTAATGGATTTCATTGTAAAACATTGTGTTTGGTAGACAGCTCCGGGATGTTTCTTAGAGTGGGAACGTGGATTCCCGCGCACTTTTTTATTTGGTTAGTTGAAAAATGAGGCCAAATGAAGGTAGTCATATCACAAACCCTAATGGAATAGTTCCCTGGCTTGATAAAGTAGGTATCAAAACATGATACATGGTCCATGTGAACACTTAATAAAAATACCGTGTATGGTAGATGGAAAAATGTTAAAAGCACTATCCACGGACATTAATATCAAACAATTACGGGAAATGATGGTTATCCATTATCGTCGGCGATCACAGCAGACAGTGAAAGATAAACAATTGTCAAAGTAAATCAACAAGATATTTGAAAAGATAATCTTGGATTTTCCCAATTCACCGATCTTATCAAAAATTTTAAAAGCCCATCGATTTTGAATCTTGCCATTCAGAAAAATCTACCCTAATTTTAAATACGTAACCAAAGAAGTGATAAATTTTGATTGGTTTTGAGATAATTTAAATGACGAAGAACCCCTAAAATGGGGTTATGTTGCAGTAATGAAGATTTTTGGGGAATTTTTTTTTCCCATTCATAAAAGATGCCCCACAGTTCACTTAGCCGTGCATTTAGGGGAAAGGACAGTGATTTTTTAGATCAGAATGCAAAAAGAAGCTCACCAGCCACCAATACTACCAACCAGTTTTTCGAGACGTGACAAAAAGATCATTTCGCACAAAAATTGCTATATTCTGAGATGGCAAAAATTATATTGGAATCAATCATCAAAAAATTTATGCGAAGGAAACAAAAAACCATTTCCCAGGATACCCAGGTATATTCAACATAAAGGGTCAATTTTTTCGTTCACCCAAGCAAGATGAATGTTTTTATTTACGGCGCTATCAATGTGTGGCCCAACATAAACAGTTTTTGGGGGACTCGAGAGGTGTATCCTGGATCTTGGGGGGTGGGGGTGGGGTTGGGCCCAGGATATCGAGCGCGCCCCCGGGACCGGGCGGCGGCGCGGGGGACCCCACGTATGATTGTGGGGGCGGCCTCTTTCAGGGCGGGGGGGCTGTGCGGCCCCCGGGAGTATCTCTCCGGAATGGATGGTGCGCGTCCGTGAGGACTTATGGGTGCGGCAAACGCGTGGCGTTAATTCCGCATTTGCGGGAGGCGAAAGCGAGGGGGAAAGCAGGCGTCGATTCTTTTTGACAAGTTGCGGGCAGGGCGACACGTGGGGCGAGCTGGCGCCCGTCCGCGGGCGGGGGGGGGGCGAGGGGGCCCCGTGAACTCGGCGAGGGGCAAACCCCAGGGGGGGGGAAACCCCTTCCGGGCAAGGGGGCCCCCTTTCGCGGCCCCCACCGCGCCCCCGGCCGTGGCCCGGGGCCGCCCTGCGGCTGCGCCCGTGGGGGGGCGCGGACCTCTGCCCCCGCGGCATCGCGGCGGAGGCGGTTTTTCCGTTCGCGTCGGCGGTCGCGTTCACGTTCCCCCCCGGGACTACGGCACTCGGCGAGTCCGGACCTTTGCGGCGCAGCCTGGGCAGGCCCTTACGGGGCAGGCTGCGGAAAACGCAGCAGCAGGAAGCCCGGGTGAGTCGGGACCCAGCAGGTCGAAAAGGCAGGAATAGGCATTAAGAATAGGATGTTGGAACAAAAAAGGTCCGTCTGCCCAAATCAAGATTTCCAGGGGTACATAAACACATTTATTTGTCGGTCCTGAAAACTTGGGGGGAGGGAGACTTAAATGTGTCTGGTTTAACCTTTGCAAAACAAAAAAACTGGGGGAAGGGGGTAGGTCCCCGGGAGGTGTTTATATTTGGATGGGAGTAAATTTTTTTGAAATTACAAAAACTCCGAAATTTCTTTGTATTAGACTAGTAAGGGAAAAAACCCCAATTTATTTATATACCGTCACCCATGGGGCTCGTTTTTATTCTCCAGAAGCTTTTGGGAAATCAAATTTCTTAGCCCGTTGAACAAAGGTATCCGAATACATTTACTAGTCTTAGGTAAATGAATGCTAAAATTTCCCGGAGCGGGAAAGTTTTTTCGGGTTCGATCGGCAAGAAGCGGGGCAATTCGAAAAAAAAAGACTCAGTCATCAAAATGAGGGTCGGGAAATTTTTAAATTAAAAATTTAATCCGAAATCTTAAATGGCAACTATGACAGGATACTAAAGGGGGAACTAACTTTTATTAGTGGGAATGGAGGTAGTGTAATAGTTTGTCTGTTGTCTCTGAAAGAATAAAAAATTTTTGTTTTTGGGAACAATTACGGGCAGAATCCGCCCTTTTCCTGTGTGCGTTCATTTAGCAGTAAATGTTTACGAACTCCACAGGCAGTGGCACGGGGGAGCAAAAATTACAATAGCAAGACGACGGTTTTAGGGAAAAGAGGAAAAGCGACAGGAATTTGCAGAGGCTATTCAACTCGGTAGGGGGCGGAGGAGCGGTCACCGGAAGGCAAGCAAAGAATTTAGAAAGGAGACTTTTTCGCGCGGGGGAGGGCATGCAATGTGGGGGGAGGGGGAAGGGTGCCCAAGGATGGTTTAGGGGGGTGTCGGTGAGCAGGCGTGAAGAATAGTAGCCTTGAAGTTCAGAACAGGGGAACTGGGGGCGGAAATAGTTACTTGTTACTACGTAGGAATGAGGCCACAATTAAGAAATCAAGAAATCTTGGCAGGAGAGTGAGACAGAAAGAATAGAGGAAATTTTTAAGAAACAACTATAAACTTTTTGGGACGTTATAAGATCACTGCGTAAAAAAAGAAATGTAAGTGATGAAATTCACAGACGCGGGGCAGTACTTTTACGGCGCTCGAAATAGGAAATTGAAACGGGGATATTATCACGCCCGGGATGTCCCTAATTAGACGAACCGAAAACCTGAAGGGAAGTGAATAGGCTATCAGCCATGAATAATAAGAAGGGGCGGCGGGGACGGCATTCCGAACAATTTATTTCGGTTGTGGACATGCCCAGAGAGTATTCTAAATTTATTTAATGAATAGTTGATTTGATCGTACCCAGAAACGGGGAAAAGGACCCCCAACCATCTTTAAAATAAAGGTAATACGAACCCCCAAAAAATTATCGGGAATTAGTTTTTTACCAGCGCTGAGCAACTATTTGTAAAATACTCAACGGGCGACTGGTGAATGGGGGGAAAAGCACAGTAAATATAATTGCAAGCAGGTTTAGGAGGTTTTCGACTACCGACAATATTTTTTTTGGACCCCCTAAAAAGCGGGCCCTTCCCTAAAGGGGGCCATTAATTTGCAGTTTGTAGATTTAAATGGCTTTGACTCTATCAATAGGAAAGTTTATGGCAAAACTTAATAGCTAGGCGTCTCACGTAAAGTTTTAAAAAATGTTGCAGAGCATATACGAAGACGTAAATTTCTGTCAGGGGCGGTGATGGGAAAACAACGCGAAAAAAAAAATCGACAGTAGGGAAGACAGGGGTTCCTTCACCGCTATTGTTTATCTTGTTTATAAACGTTTTTTGCGTTTAACAGGATGCGGATAATCTGCCGGAAATTGAGGGCCTGAACATTCCCCGGGCTACTTTTGCTGATGATTTTGTTTTTTTGTTCGGAGACTATTTACGGTTTTCAAAAAATTTAAAATCCCAGAAACGTATAGTGAAACATGGCGATTAAAAAAAATATTAAAAACCAAAATAGTTGTCTTTAAAAATGGATTTATCTGGGGGCAAGGGGGGATGGTTTTACGCCAGGAGGGGAAATTGAGGGAAAAAAATTTTCATATCTTGCCAAATTTTCATGAATGGGGATGGAGTAATCAAAGTGGGGGCCGTAAAGGAAGAATTGCGCCAAAAAACGTTTGGGAGTGCAGGGTTCGAATTGCCTTTTTAAAGGGGGGAAAAACGATGTTTAAACGCTAGTTCCCAGCAATGAATTATGGGGGAGAAATTTGGGGAGGGGTAGGGTAGATGACTAGAAAAGGGCGAAAAGATTTTTCAAAATTTAAATTTGGGTCTCAGTTGCAGAAATGCCGAGTCCTAAGAGAGGTGGGAGTATAGGGAAATTTTGGGAAAAATTTTAAAAAGAAACCCATTAAACTTTGGATTAAATTAGCAGGTGAACAGGCTGACCACTTATAAATAGATTTTTCGGGAGTTACAGGAAGCAACCAACGCTACTGGTCGTATAAAATTAAACCTACTGAACGTTCAGGTCTGGGGGGAGTTTCTCCGGAAATTGGAGAAAACACGGGAAAAGGGTTAATTTCGGATAGACTTGCGGATATTAAAAGGCAAAGATCCTGGCAGCAACGGCCCAAAACGTTCGCTAGTTGCGCAACCGGAGTCCGTTATGGGGGGGGCTTCAAACCACTGCAAAAGGACGCAAAAGGGGGTACCGGTTCAGGGGCGGGGGGATGCAACTGATTAAAGGACCGAAAGGGAATGGGATCGTGTGCCGGTGATAGGGAAGACTGGATCCATTCCTTTAATTTTCATCCCCGAAACTTGAGAGGAAAATGGATGGGAATGGGGAAATTACTCCAACATAGGAACAACGCTGCCCAAAAAATTCTAGGGGATAAAAAAAGCTAATTTATGAAAAATTAAACATTTCTGAAAAGGTTTGGGCCAAAAGAAACGGAAAAAGGGGGGAAAAAAGCAGTGGTTAGTAAAGGGTAGACTGGAGGAAATATAAAAAAACAATAAACAAAAAATTAAATATCAGTGTTTTTGGGTTATAAACAGACAAAAAAAAAAAAAAATAAAAAAAAAAAAAAGTTATAAATTGTAGTAATTGTTAAGTATAATGATAAAAAGTCAAAAAAATATATATATATATATATATATATATAATAACTTAAAATAATTAAAATAATTTAAAAAAAAATTAAAAATTTAAAAAATTCAAGTTAAATAAATTAAAATAAATTATATAAATTAAAATTAAATTAATTAAAATAAGAAAAAAATTTAAAAATTAAAAATTTAAAAAAAGAATAAATTAAAATAAATTAAATTAAAAAAAAAATAAAAGGAAAACCAAAATAAAGCACATTAGGGGAAGGGAAGTGGGGAAACAAATGTTAGGGGGAGAGGGTTTGGGGGTGTTTTTGTGGTGCTTTTGTTTTCAGGTGCGGGGGAGGGCCCAAAACTGGGAAAGGGGAATGCCCGCGCCGCCCAAAAAAAAAAATATCAAAACCGGGTAGAGTAGCATGTACTGACTTGACGGGGTTTTTTCCCCCTTTAGGGTTTTTCCCAGCGTACCTTTTGGTCTCGTCTCCGCGGCTTTGAGGCGATGGGGGACCCTTGGGGGGGAATACCAGAAGGCGAAAAGGGTTTGAACTGGTAGAAGGGTATTTATGGTTAAAAGGTTCGGGCCCAGCCACTTTGGGTCAATTTCTAATTTTAATTTACCTATTAAATAAATAAATAATAAACATCATTCCAAATTTACGAAAAGTTGAAGGTGAATTGTTGGATCTTACAGAGAAGCCTTCACGTTTAACTGTTAGAAAGCGATCACATTTGGGGTCAAAATTCCATGATGCTGTAATTTTACACAAGCTCAACAAATACGAAAATTGTTTTTCCCTTATTTTATTACATACTTCCCCTAAAGCCCAAATTTATTTGTGGGTAAAATACAAAGATAATATGTGGGGAAAGATATTTTGTTTAAAATACGCAAAGAAAAGGGGAATCCGAATTTACAAATAAGAGAAGAAATTTACAATGAGGCATTGATTTCCATTGAGGATATGTGCTTGATGATGTCAAACAAGATATTATGTCAATTGGGGATGGCCACGCCCAATCGCCCAATGCACGATGCTTTTGATCAAGAGTTACAACGTGAAAAATCGTATGATCTCAATACTTTGAAAGAATCGATTCAAATAAATCTTCCAATGTTGAAAAAACGAAAGTATGTATTTGATAATTTATGAAAGTAATAAATAATGGAACTTGAGGATTTACTTTTGACGCTCCTGGTGGTACAGGAAAAACTTTTTGATTACTTTAATATTGGCACAATTCGCTCAAAAAATGAAATTGCTCTTGCTCTTGCTTCGTCAGGCTTTGCAGCATTTTTGCTTGAAGGTGGTCGAACAGCCCATTCAGCTCTAAAATTGCCATTGAATATTCCAAACAACGAAACTCAACCTGCAACATTTCCAAGAATTCTGCAATGGCAAGGTTTGCAGCATTGTAAACTAATAGTGTGGATGAATGCACGATGGCGTAAAAATCTTTAGAGGCTTTAGATAGAACCTTAAAAAGATCTACGGAACAACCAAACCAATTTGGTGGCGAAATGATTTTATTAGCAGGAGATTTTCGATCAAACATTGCAGTGGTTCCACGTTCAACGCAAGCTGATGAACTGAATGCATGTTTAAAGTCCTCCAATTTGTGAAAACATGTCAAGGTATTACATTTAAGCAAGAATGCGTGTTATGTCGCAAAATGATCAATCTGAGACATTCTCAAACAACCATTGATATTGAATGGTAAATTTCCTGTAGCCCTTACTGTGCACCCTTTCCTCAGGAAAGGGGGTTTTTCAGTTAACCAATCAAAAGCTGAACTCATTAAAAAGTTTTTCCCAAATCTGCCAAAATTACTTTTTCCCGTGATTGGTTGAGCGAACGAGCTGTCTGAAAAACACTGTTTAAATATTTAAATTTCAAAATTAAGATTACATTTCTGAGAAATGAGGACATATAAATCAGTTGATCCCAATAATGAAGATGATGATTTAACATCCAAAAATTTTTTAAACACACTAGATTTCCAATTGTGCCTCACAATCTTAATTAAAGGGTTTGGGACGAAAAATGTTGCAAAATTTTAACCAACCGCGACTTTTGGCAAAAGATTAGTGAAAAAAAAATTACTGAATAAGTAAAGAACAATCAAAAAGGGAAAGTATAAAGGAAAGATTTTTTGATCCCCCGCACCCCAATGATTCACTGATACCTTCGAGTTTAAACATAATTTTCCAGTACGGGTTTTTTCCATGACAAACAAACCGGCAGTTTTGGTTTTGTTATTCATCTAGAAACCCATGTTTTATTAATTGTTTTTTGCCTGTTCCTTTTTTGGGAAAAACCATCTGTTCTATTTGTTTACGAAGTAATCAAAAAAAAATATTTTTACCATAAAGTACACAATAAAAATTTAATTTAGAATAAGAAAAAAATAAAATGAAATATAATAAGTAGGTACATAATAAGAAATGTAAATTGTAATTTTTTTTATTTTTTTTTTGACTATTAAAAAATTTTGGGTGTTCCATATTTTTTTTTGACATAAAGTAATTTTTTTATTAACTTTCATTTTTTTCTTAAAGCACCGGGTCCCCGAATAAGAAGAAGTATTAAACAAACTAAAAGAAAAAATTGATTGTTAGGGTACAAAATTCCCGGGGGCATTTTGTCTCTATAAAAATATATTTGTTAAAAATTATATTGAAAAAATTTTCCGATAGGAAAAAAAGAGTATTGCTTTTTGTATAACCAGTGACACTATGATAATTCATTTAAAATCCCCTTTTCAAAAACACAACCACACCAAATTTTCTGAAATTTTTAAGTCCTGTATGATTTGTAAGGACAGAAGGTTTAGGGTGGATTATTGTTGAGGAAAGCAAAATCAGGGCAGATAATAAAAGAAGTTTTATTGAATCATAATTCCGAAGAAATATCGGCATTTGAGGAAACACAATGCCACCAGAGGGGCGTCTATTGAAACGTTTTTGTTATGCGTCTCATAATTGAAGCTTTAGATAGCGCAATAACGAAACCCATTTCATTAATTTCACCAAATTTGGGCCCATTTTTTTATTTCGTTTTGGAATATCTTTTTGATTGTTCTAGATTGCTTTAGATTATACTGTGTTTTTTGGTAAAATGTTGTTGAAACGTTGAGGACAATATGCACACATGTAATCCAAAAACGTGCTTTCCTGAACGATCCCCCTTTTTATAATGACAGTTCACCATTAAAGACCAATTAATACGTAAAAACAAAAAAGTGAAACATAAGGCTGGTAGGTTTCGAGGGTTACTATAGGTCTGGGGTATCCCTTTTTAACCGGGCACATTACTTTTATTTTTTTTTTTTTTTTTTTTTTTTTTTTCCCCCATCCCCACAACACCAATGCCCACAAAAAAAAATTTAAATTTTTTAAACCCTTTTAAATTTTTCAAGTGGTTTAAATTACTTTCTGTTCATAAAATTCATTTTAATAAAAAAAGGAAAAATATGTGAACTGAAATTAGATGCAGTGATGTTTTTATAAAAAAGCAAATCTTATTATTCAACGTTATTATTCAAACCATCACTGTTCAAATAATTTTTTCCAAGAACAAAAAATTAAGGGGTTTGGTCCTTTTATTTTTAAGACAAAGTATTTCAAAATTGAAGTATTATGTACACAACACAGCATTGACGTTAAGTACTTCTAGAATGCCTTTCACATTTATCACATGTTTATTATCAAAAATTTAGCATTTTTTGAAAGAACTTGTGTAAAGAAAATTTTAAATCTCTAGTTTACTTCATAATTGTCCGGGGGCTTTAAATTTGATTTAAATTATTTTTTTTTAAACAAAAGGGTGAAAGTGCTTTTAGCAAAGTGATATTTTTTTTAATGGACGATAAATAAAGTAGTAATTAAAAATTAAAAAAGGTTTTTCAGCACTAATGTATGATTTTTTAATAAAATATCTCAAATCCTGATACTAATCCCAAACAAAAATTTAAATTAAGATTTTTTGGGAGAAGAGGTTTCAATTTTAATTTCCCAAATGAAAAGAAACGTCAAAAAATTGAAACGCTAAGATCAATATAAGTTAAATATAAATCATCAGAACGATTTTAAAGAAAATCTATTTCAAGATCAATGATGGCCCCCCCCATCAGACGGGGAACAGCACCAACACCCAGACGATAATTTTGGGGGGGGATCTTTTTTTAAATAAAAACATTTTGTTATTATTTATATATTTTTTAATATTTGACATGATACAAATATTATTTTTTAAATAATAATTTTCGAACATAAATTTTAAATTAATTTTGCAAAGAAAAGGGAAAGTAAACGAAAACTTGGGACTCTTGGGGGCTTGTCCCCCCTGGACCCGCCAGTGCCATAAAACTGTACCCTGCGCCGAAGCAATCTTCTGGCGTGGTATAACAGATTTCTGAAAAAACAGTTGTCTGATTTGTCGGGCCCCAGGCCCCGCGTTTTGATATACGCAAGCTTTTCCCCAGGTTCTCCGTGGGCTCCCCCGACCCCACCTTTTACATTTTTTTTCTCTCTGCTTTCCCCGGGCATCAAATCTACTTGAGAGGAGCACGGTCCAGAGATCTGTAAAGGGTTACAGCGCCTGAGGCTTAGTAACAGGGTTTGACTCTTTTTCCTCTCCCCGCATCTTCGGATTGCTCGATGCCCTCTAGTTATTTTAGAAGAGTTGTCAGTTAAAAAAATAATCCAAAATATCTCGACTACGTGAAAGATTACCCTTTAAATTTTGTAAAAGAAAAAACTTAGAATTTGTTTTTAAAAAGTACGGGAAAAAACTTGGATATTGAAATCGAACATACTGTTAGAAAAAAAAGTGGGCTTTCATTTATTTAGTAAAGATGTTATCTATTCTCAAAATTTTCCAAAATATGTAGACAGTTTTTCCCTTTCCAAATTTTCTTTCGGGTGGGGAAATATTCAGATCCCCATTAACTGATATACAATCTCTTTAAGTGAACTTTTGGTGACTAATATTTTTGGGTTCCATCTGAGGTTTATTTTATCTGATGATGTCAAAATTTAAAAAGGGAAATTTTCCCCAATGTTAATTTATTAATATAGAGATACAGAAGAAAAAGGGCAACTGAAAATTTAATACTTTTTTTGACCTAAAAAAATTTTATTATTTTGATTGTTTTTTGTGCATTTTTTTGAATTTTTCAAATGCGATAGAGTTCAATTTCCATACTTGATTCAGCATTTTCACTGTTCCAAAATGGGAATAAGTCTTGATTCCCCCAATGTCTTTTGCTCTGTTGAAATTCATTAAAAGATCCTTTCCTTTGGTTGAAGCCTAAGAAAATGATTGCTGTAAAAAATTCAGTTCATTTCATTTCCTTTTCCGGGTTTCTTATATCCGGTTTCCAAACCGGTTTCCTATATCCGGTTTCCTATATCCGGTTTCCTATATCCAGTTTCCTTCCCGGGTTTTCCCATCTCCCGGGTTTTCCCATTCCGGTTTCCATCCGAGTTTCCTTTTGAGTTTCCATTTCCGGGTTTCCTTTTCCGAGTTTTATATCCGGGGTTTTCCTTATCCGAGTTTCTTAGTTTTTTCCGGTTTCCTATATCCGGTTTTTATCTCCAGTTTCCTATTCCAGTTTCCTATTCCGAGTTTCCTATCTAGTTTCCTATATCCGAGTTCCCCATTCCGGTTTTATTTGGGTTTCCCATATCCGAGTTTCCTATACCCAGTTTCCTATACCAGTTTCTTTTGGTTTTCTATATCTGATTTTCCCATATCCGGTTTTTATTCAGTTTCCTATATCCGAGTTTCCTATATCCATTTTTATCATTTTATCCAGTTTTTACCGATTTTCCTATCCTTTTTCCTATACCCAGTTTTTATATCCAGTTTTATATCCGAGTTTCCTATCCAGTTTCCTATACCCAGTTTCCTATCTGGGTTTCCTATACCCAGTTCCCTTCCGAGTTTCCCTATTCCGGTTTCCTATCCCCGAGTTTCCTATACCCGGGTTTTCCTATCCGAGTTTCCAATCCAGTTTCCTTTTCCGAGTTTTCATATCCAGTTTCCTTTTCCGAGTTTCCTATATCCAGTTCCATACCCGGGTTTTCCTATTCCGATTTTCCCTATTTCGATTTTCCCTATATCCGAGTTCACTATAACCGGAGTGAACTTTCCTTTCTCTATTTCGAAAAAAAGGGAATGAGCGCCCCCACGGTCTTAAGAATGGAACAGGGAAAAAATTGGGAAAGGAGGATCATGCGCGATCCAAAATTTCCCTTTTGAAATCATTGTCCCATCTGTCTGGAAATGATCGAAAAAATAAAGGGCGGTAAAACACTAGTTGTGAAGCGACCCCGAAGCGCCCCAAAACGTCATCGGGGTGGGGTGGGTGCATTTTCCCCCTCCCCATCCCACGCCCTGTCGACAGGACAGCTGTCCGTGGGGGCCCCCCTGATTTGGACGCGCTGGCGAACGACTTAGACTGTGTTAGGTTGGATGTGATTCATTTTTTTACTCGAACTTTCATTTTCCGGTATGTTATTATGAAGCCCTCGGTGGTTCGTTGGTTGGGTGCTCCTTTTCCGGGGCCAACTTCGGGTTTCATTGGTGGGGGTAAATTGGGTCCCTTTTCCCTTGAAATTTCCCAGATCCATTACTGTATGAGGATGAGAAAGCTCACTTTGAGGCTGAGAAGCCCGGGAATGATTTAGATCATTGCAAACCCTCGGGGGCCTGGGGAAAAAGTGTCGGGAAAAAGTCCTTTGCCCTTTTAAGTCCTCTTCAAATAGAATTTTGTGGAATATTTACCTCTATTAAACGGTAAATCCCCTGGATTTAAAACCCTGTGGGCTGGGTGATTTTGGGAATGTTGTTACAAAAAATTTTTTCGGAATATTTTTTTGTTTCTCCTTCTTTAAAAACCCCTAGAAACCCCCCAAAAGGCGGTGCTAACTTTTCCAGGTAACTAAACTTTAATGTCAAACTCGCCATTGCGGGATCAACCTACCACCTCCCGGAGCCCGGTCCAACTGCAGCCCCCCAAAACCCAATACGCTACCACCCAGGGGCCGTCCCCAGAAAAGATTTTTTCCGGTTTGGTAAAGGAAAGCGGCATAGCGCCCAATTCTCCACACTTCATGCCAACGCACAGCCAGGCGCCCGCAAATCACGCCCCCCCGATCTTCATGCTGGGGGAAGGGGCGACGCCCTGCCACCCTCGCGCGGCACCAGGGGGCCGACGCGCAGGTTCAACGCCCGAGCTGCTGGAGATGGGAGCGGCTGACGCACACAGTGGCGCTTTTTAAACCCCTTCCTCGTAGGGATGGTAACCGGGAGCGGTAGCTCGTGCATAAACGATGTCGCTGCGCGCCTCTGACAGGGGGGTCCTGGTTCCCCCCCCACGGCGGCGGATTTTCCCCGCATTCAGCTGGGCAATTCAGTCCGTGGGGGGGAAATTTAGCGCCCCCGCTCATCGGGGAGTTTTCCGTGGTTTCCCCTGATCAACCCAGGCGAACCGAAGCAGACCCCCAAAAACGGGCCACGGACCGCGCGGTTTTACCTTCCCTTCCTTTTTATCCTTCCCCACACCCCCACTAACATGCCCCCACTATCCAAATTCCGGGGACCGGTCGGGGGCTAACTTTTCCTGGTTGGGGGAAAACCCCCCAGCCGAGGAGGTCGGGGCCGAATCTCGCCATCCAGCGAGGAAGATCACCCCCTCTCCGAGAAAAAAGCACTACACTAACGGGGCTAATGCCCAAGCAGTTGACGCGCCCGGAAAAAAAAAAAATCAATCAAAACTATTACAAATCGTGAGACCAGTCTGAGATTGAGTCTGCCCAGCTGGGGGGGTGGGCCCCACGGGGGAGATCCGAATATCGGACGATGTGTTATTCCATTTAATGGTTCATTTCTTTGTTTTAAAAGATAAATATGAATTAATCCCCAAAAAATTTTTGGATAATAACTCCAAAAGACTGTATGAGTCGATACCCGGGGCTCCCGTCCCCTCAGAAAAGTACAACCTTCTCTTTAAATCTGTGCCTTTTTTGGACTCCTGTCCCAGCCTATTTTCCCCCTTTGCCCTTTGATTCCTGTCTGATGAACCACTTTCTCAGGCTTTTTTGGGAAAACCGCCCATTATAGCACTAAAAAAAATTTCCATAAAGACAATAGAATTACAAATATTAATCGACGAAATACTTTCTCCGTCCGGATCACACAAGTGATAAAAACAAAAAATAATTTTTTAAAAACCCCAAACCCCGCTAATTTTTTGAGGGGGCTTTACATTTGACAAACCCCCGTCATAAATCTAAAAGGTCGGGCCCGCCCTCAAGGAGCAGAGCGCTAGCGGCAAAACAGGGGCCGGACGGGGCAAATAGGCGCAGATAGGTGTCGAGAGGAAACGTCTGCAACTCGGCGGCGGGGGGTAAACCAAACAGCTGTCTCAAAGGATGAAAAAATTTAAATGACTAGAAACCGACTTGTTTTAGACAGCTGTTTTTTTCCTTTTTTTGAATAGATGGAATACAAGCTGTTGAAAAATTTCTTTGTTTGATGGCTTAAACAACTTAAATTAAAACTTAAAACTAATACAAGGTTGAGGTTCCCCAGGGCCCTCTAGGGGGATCTAGATCAAAATTTTTTGAGAAACATGTGGAAGGGAAAACTTTTTTTTTATTCTGGTTCTATGTGTTGGTTTTTCCAGTCTGTGAACTATAAGAAGAGTTTTGGGGATATGCTTAAGAAAAATTGGGGCTAGATATGTGATATGATGGTCTATAGCCCTGGTAATTTTAACTTTTTTTGGGAATCCGGGGAGCGTTTGAAAAATTTCGAGGTTGGTTTTGTTTTTTTGAATTTTTTGTTGGTTTTTTGCTGATTTAACCAGATTGGGCGGCGAAGAGCAAGGGCCAAGAAGCTGGTATCGAGCGAAAAATGATTTTCTACCCATTCAAGCATTGATAAAACCAAAAATAAAAACAATAAAATTATAATATTAATCGACTAATTCTGAGTAAAACAAAAACACAAAGTCACGAGTGACACGAGGATGCGGGGTGGGGGGAATCGCGTGTTTCATTAGAACTTAAATTTTGGGTTTTTAAAGCCCTGATTGGATGATATGCCCCCCTTTGGCTCTGAATTGAAAGGACAGTTTTAATCAAAACCTTTCCGCCATACAGATCATTTGGAGTACAACACAAGAAGACATCATTTTTTATTTAAAAAATCGCAACTTATCGACTGGATTGCATTAAACACGCTGTCAAGTAAACCAATGGCATTTTCTGTGGGGCCCTTTTCTCTCCGGGGGGGAGGGCGGAAGGGGGATTGGGGGCGGGCCGTGAATCAATAAAAAAAAAATTTAAAAAAAAACTAAAATAAAAAAAAATTAAATAAATTAAAAAAAATTAAAATAAATTAAAATAGATTAAAATAAATTAAAATAAATTAAAATAAAATTAAAATAAATTAAAATAAATTAAAATAAATTAAAATAAATTAAAATAAATTAAAATAAAAAAAAAATTAAAATAAATTAAAAAAAAATTTTAAAAAAAAATAAAACGGTTAAAATAAAAGCGTTGGGGGAAGGAAAGGGGGAATCAAAGGGTGGGAAAAAGCGTTGGTGCGAGACTTTATGGTGCTTTTTGTTTTCAGGGCTGGGGACCCAAAACAGGAAGGAAAAGGGCCCTGCCCCCGCGCCAAATAAAAAAATAGTTTAAAACAAAAATCGGATAGATTTATGTCCGGCTTCTAAGGGGTCTTCTGGGGGGTTATACCCGCCGAGACGGCAACTTTCCCCCCGGAAGGCCCCTACGGCCCAGGGCCTATGCGCCTCGGGTGATAGAAAATCGTTAACTCAGTGGATGGGACGACTGGCCTTCTCAAACGGGTTGGAGGGGAAAATTCCCCAAAAGCAGTGAATGAAGGAAGATTTTTTACCCGATACTGAATTATCCCTATAAATTGGAAATAAGAAAAGCCCGACAAAAAACATAAATGAAAGAACAAAATTACGAATATTAAATGACTACTTTGGGAAAAAAGTAGCTAATGAAAGTATTAAGAACAGTATTGAAAAAAGGAGCTAAAGAAACAGATATAACCTAATGAAAAATTTAAATTTGTGGACGTAAATGAAAAATATTACATGGGGATGAAACACTGGAATTTTTTTAAACCCTTGAACTTAAGGGAACTATAGGGGAGGGAAAAAAAGGGAGAAAAAAAGGAGTTTTGAAAGGATATATGAATAAAAAAACAAGGTAAAGAACCCTTTTTTAGCTGTTTAAAAAAAACGAACAATGATATAGAAATTGAGTACTGAAATTATATTTTTGTGATGCATGACGGGAGCAGCCAGAAGAAAAAGATCAGTCACCCCCTTTAATCATGGATAGAAACTGAAGGTGTCATAGCAAAGGAAGAAAGGATCAGAGGCCTGTCACAGGGGAATTTTTTTTTAAAATATTAATGTTCTGATGTTAATTTTTTTTTATATAAATGAATAATATAATTTTTTGTTCAATACAGAAACGTCTAATATTTTTTTTAGTATATAATTTTACTGATTATACGAAATATACTTATTCAATTGTCCAATGTTTTCCCGTAGGGAAATTTTCTAGGGGCCATGTCCGGTTTTTTATTGATGTTTAAAAAAAAGGTCGGCATATTTTTAAATATATTTAAACTCACCTTCAGGGCCCAATCGCTCTAATTCGTGGCAGGCCGTGAGCTTTTGGACAAGCGCGCGGAAATCAAAAGGACTGGGGCCCGGGCCCCCCCTCCCCGGGGGGGCAGGAGGCTAGCGGCGAAAGGGCCGCGGCGGCGCGGGCAGATCGGGGGGCGTGGCCCCGCGACGGCGGGGGCCCGCGGCCGGCGCGGCGTCCCGGCGCCCCGGGGGCCCTGGATCCCGGCAGGGCCGGCTGTCCCGACGCGCGCCCCCGCGTCTACACGCGCCGCCACTCTGCGTAATGAACCCCTGCCACCGCCGCCCGCGCCCCCCGGTTCCGGGGGGCGCGTAACGGGGGCCCGCCGGTTTACGCCGCTAACCCCGGGCCCGGACGAAACGCCCCCCCGCCCCGGGCCCCCCGCCACGCCCCGGCCACCCCCCCACGCCCCGGCCATCCCCCACGCCCCGGCCGCCCGCCACGCCCCGGGCCCCCCGCCACGCCCCGGCAGCCCCCCCCCACCCCCGGCCCCGCCCCCTCCCCGGCCGCCCCACCCGCCCTCGGCTGTCCCCACGCCCCCAACGCCGCCACGCCCCAACTGTCCCCCCACCCCCGGGGTCCGCCACGCCCCCGGGCCCCCCCGCCACGTCCCCGGTGTCCCCCCACGCCCCGGCGCCCCGCCACGCCCCCGGGGCCCCCCGCCCCCCCAGCAGCGCGCGGCGGGGGGGCCGGCGCCCGTTCGTTTGATTGGCGTGGTTCGCGTCTTATCGCTTCGTTCCATTTCATTCTTTCGTTTTCTTCCTTTTTCTCTGGGCGGTTTTTCCCTTCCCCCTGTATTTTAACCGTCCACTTCTCGAGCCTTCCTCAATATTCATCCTCCGTTTTCGTTCATTCCCATTTTTACCCCCTATTTTTTTATTGTCCTTTTCGTTCATTCATCATTTTTACCCTCCCAAATTTTTGATCGTTCGTTTCGTTCATTCCTCATTTTTACTGCCCCTTTTGATCCTTATCTTATTTTGACCATCACTTCGATCCTTCCTGAATATTGACCCCCCTTTATTGATCTTTTCTTTTTATTTATCCTACATTTTATACTTTACCATTTGAACATCCCTTTGTTCCTTCTTTCAAACGACCTCATTTTTCGACCTTTTTTGACTTTTCCCTTTTGCTATCCTTTTTTTTCCCCCCAGTGACCGTTCTTGCACTAATAAGCTCTTGATCAACATCCTCTTCATGGCGTCCCTTTAATTGTGTATTCCCCCGAACTTTTTTCTTGTTCTTTTTTTAGGGGAACGACTAATTTTTTTTTCGTCCATTTTTCGAGAACGCCCCCGAGGGGTCCCCCCCCCACAGTACCCGGGGGGCGGGTTTCTGATGTCCAG
>CAXIVR010000272.1:0-12450 GCA_964035755.1 Teleogryllus oceanicus | reverse complement strand
AGTTCCAAAGCGGCCCCCAAGATGTTGGAATCTCTGAGGCATTTCGTTAATTGCCTGTTCTATTAAGCTTTATACGCAATTAGTAAATTACGATGGAGCAATTTAGAGTTACTGGTAGTAAATGCAGAAAAGAAACTTCTGGTCCGGGGGGAAGTCTAGGAACCCAGCAAAACCTAAAATGCTGATGGAGGACGTGCTTGCTATTTAATGTAGCATATAGAAAATTGTGTAGTCAGAAGCAATGTTTTTAACCCTTGATATCGAAAATCTGTTATTGGCAAAATGTGTACCTGTCCGCCTGCCTATTTCTCTGTCTGTCTGTGTCTAGTCAACGCTACACCTAAACTGTTCAGCTGATTTTCTCAAAATTGATATTCCCCATCAATCGGGAACAAATTCTGAGTTCTTCGAGTTTTGAAACCGATATTTCTATTTGGAGGGAAACTATATTTATAACGCCTCAACATTTCAAAACTTTCTCAAAAATGCTCCCAATTTTATTAAATATTGTGTGAATGTATTATATGTGAATTTTTGTAATGAGCTGTTGATACTGTCACCTGATGAATATGATTTCACGTCGTATGTTACAATAATAGACATCGGCATTTTCTGAAAATATATTCTGCCTTACAAGTCATTTTTGACAAATAACACCGATACGTAAGTCGCTTTTCCATAGCACGTCATACGCAGTTTTAACTGTTTTCTGACGTAAAATAAAAATAAATAAACAGATAAGGTAATGGTAAAATTCCTAGATTAATGAAGAGAGGCACAGAATCACGTGGTAGGATTTGGTTTTATTCGTATAATTCGTTTTGTAATCTAAAGTCTGGAGCTATAAGATGTATTTCCAGAATATTATCCCATATCTCAGGGGGAAATGGACATTCGCGAAATATACACATCGAGCAGTATGAAGCTGACTGAATTTGCAAGAATTTGAACGCCCAGCATAATGAACTTAACTTTGTGTCAATTCATTAAAATGGACGTTCCATTTAAGGTTTGACTGAATTGAGAGACCTAAAATTTTGTTGCCTTAACATTAGTTAATGTACACCGTTCATTTTCAATGGAGCATAGAATTGTTTATTTGAAATGAAAACTGCATTAAAAGCGTTCTTTTCATTTACTATTAATTTGTTATTTCGGGCCAATTTGAAACATAGGATATTGTACTATTTAGGTTCCTTTATTTCAAAGAATGTTCGTATCATCCGCAAAGAGAACTGTTCTTCCGTTTCGAATCGTCGAGGCATATCGTTTACGTAAACAGAATAGGGCCTAAAATCGATCCTGAGGAACTCACGTGCAATGGGCAAAGAGTCGGAAAGTGCGTACATAATGTTCCATCATTCCAGTAAGGTATTTCCACTCTCTGAGATCATTGTTTAGGAACGAACATAACCAATCTAGGCAATACCAAGGATTCCATATGAAGGTAATTTTGAAAATAAATGTCATGATTATAGGAAGTAAATACTTTCTGTAACACGTTATGTAGCTCGAATTCTTGTTTTGTGGTTCCTTATGCCGGAAAATCGCAAAAGCCTGCGTTCGTCTTCCTGTCCGTCCGTAGTCAACATTACTGCCTAGACCGTTTAGAAGTGTTTTGTCCAAAATTTACATTCCATGATCAATGTGACGAACTCGAGGCTCCGCGACTTTGAAACGGATTTTTTGATTTTGAGGGTTATTTGACATCGGGCCGCAACATTTTCAAACTATCTCAAAAATGCTCAGTTGCTCAAATCTCTAGAGCTACCAAGAGCTACCACTCTTCGAACAGACTTTAGGAGTTCAGAGCCCCTCTGACAGCTATAACAATAATATAATAATAATATCAATAATAACAATACGTCCAATTTTCTTAAATGTGTCTTTCCATAATATTTTCTTCACCTGATAAAAAGTTTCTAGTGCCTTTCTGTGTTCTCAAAATTTTGACAGTGGTATTTGGGGATATCTTTTATCTGACGGGAACCCTGATTACAGTGTAAGGAAATGTGAGGGACTTCTTAGTCTAGCCTAAGTTCGTATAGAGAATGATCCTAGCAATAATATTCCATTTTTTGTTTCGTAATGAAAATAATGAAATTTTTGCAAATCCCAAACATGAAAGCAAATAATTAAGGTTCTTTCAAATTCAAATTCAAATTCTTTGTCCGTTCAGTACTTGTAACTAGCAGAAATATAATTCAAAAATAATTTATTAATATTTAATTGAAACTATTATTTAAATAGCTTTTTTCTTAAGGTTGCTTTTCAACTATGGCCATATTAACCAGTGTAATGTAATATTTTAAATCTTTAGGGTCAGTGGGAAAATTTCATTCAGGCTAAACGGCTATAGTCCGGGCAGCAAATTTTCAAAAAAATATAATATTTTGAATTTTAATGTCATGTTCGTTTGAAACAAAACTGAAATTAACCCATATTCTGTTAGTACATCGCCGGCCAAATTGATTCAAATTTTGCGCCGTAATTAGAAACCTATCAATATAACAATTCCTTGCCGCTATTTAACAGCAAAGAGCGTGTATTTTTAAACGTCCCGCGTCGGACTCCAAACGTTTCTCCAAATACGGCGCGTTTGCTTTTCCCGAGGGGAAAAACAAATCATCTTTCGCGAGAAACTCTTGGAAGACAAAACAGTTAAGAGTTGAACTGTTTTCGCAGAAGCCGGTAGGTCGCGCCAGGTACGAGGCACTGTGAAGTATCAACATAGTTCCTCCAAATGAAGACGCGATAGAATAGCATTATTTAAAAGGATAGTGGCTGAACACAGTTTCGCGGTTACTCGACCCGCCTCCCCAAGTAAAACACCGTTAAGATGTACGTTATATGCTACCGACTATTAATTTAATTATGTATGGTTGGTATTACGACCTCAGCTGAGACGTTTTAGCGCGCAAAAGCATTCTCATTGTCGAGATTTCGAAGAAATACAATGACTTTATTATAGTATTGTTGGGGTATTGTTGAAGAATTTTGCAGCCGGCGTACATTCGAAGAACGCCCGTCAGAGAAAGGCGGTAACAATCTGGGTGGCATGGAAGAAATATTTGACTTATGGTAGCAATGGGGCTGGGCGAAGTGGCAATATCAAGTGAAATGGATGAGCATGAATTATAATCGAGAACAACATCTGCTCGTTAAGGAAACATTGACAGAAAGGGAAAATTGCAAGTTCCTTCCATCATTAATTTATTACGCTAGATAAACTAATAATTCTCGAAAATTGTTTTTCAGCATTTTTCTAGTGGCAGTTAGAACGTATAGCATGAGCAACCCATCCACTATTCTTTTGGGCTCTCCCAAATAGTTCTATTGAAGCTATCTTGCAGCGTTTACACTATCGTTTTCTTCTTCGACATATCCCATTTATGAAAAAATGAGAAATCAGGTTTGGTATTGGTTTGCTTCCCAAAAAAAACGGCAGTAGTCAGATGTCATTTTTTAATACAAAATATGTTGAAAATATTTATCCCCAACAAAAATCTTATATTTCTCCGTGTTGATTTTTCAGATAGTTACGTTAAACAGATTGGGTTGTTGAAATTCAAAATATTCATTATAATTTAATAAAATTCAATATGTAATATATGACGTCACATATGAATTAATAAGTACGTAAACGGACATATGAATTAATAATTATTTTGTTTTTTAAAAAAAAATTATAGTTAAATCAAATTTATTTGAACTTGCAAAATATTAATTTAGCCATTAAATATGAAAACATCAGTAAAAAAACGCTTTCAAAAATTTTTCTAGTATCTATGATAGATAATTTAAGGACACATGGCAAATGTATGTAAAGAAATATATCTTAATTATACAAAACAGATAACTTTATATTTTATAAAATCTTATATTATTATATATATATATATATATATATATGTATATATATGTATATATATATATATATATATATATATATATATTGTAACGAATATTGCGTCATCTCCCGGCGCCACTTCGAGGTCCCTGTTGTCTCGAGTTACGTCATCTGCCGGCGACCACGAGCTGCCCGCGAGCGCGGTTGCATCACCTGCCGTCGGATCACTCAGAACAGTCGGGTGTCCGGATTTCTGGATTGTCTTGACAGGTATAAATACGCGAGGCCGGCGACCGCGAGTGTTTTCAGCCCGCAGGAGCTGAATTTGGAGTGTGTGCACCCGGGTAATACCCGGCAGCGAGTGTGCTCAGTGAAGTGAACCTGGTCATGCATCGTACTGTGGTCGGACGTGAACTGTGACCAGTGCATCGAACTGTGATCAGTGCAGTGAACGTGTCAGTGCTTAGAACGTGCGAGGGCGGAGGTGTAGTGAAATAATAAGAGAATTTAGGTAAATAACTGAAGAGAAGTAGGTAAATAACTGAAGGGGAAGTGTAGTGTAACTAAAGGAAGAGAGTGTATTTAAATAAATAATCAGTGTTTTCAGTGATTGTGTTAGAAACAAAATAAACTTTTTGTGAAAATAATAGAGCTTTTAATTCACCACCTAAAAGTAACAATTGGTGTAGTGGGGGTATAACGAGTGGTGAATTAAACATTAATCAAGATGAGTTTGACAAAAGTTTTACGAGATCTGAAAGTGGCGAGTTGAAGAGAGAGTTAGAAGAGAGGGAAAAGACACTTCCGGAACGAAAGCAATATTACAAAAAACGTCTTGCTAACGCGATGAAGGAGCAGGCGAGGATCCAAGATTTTTCTCTTCGAGACAACGGGAACTTTTCGACTTATCCAAAATATTGGAAGGAAAGAACAGAAAATTCCAGAATTTTAAAAGGAGAATTGAGGGAAAATTCCAGAATTTTAAATGGAGAATTGATAAAAATTTCCCAGAAATTTAGGGGAAAGTTAACTGAAAATTCCAGAATTTTAGAAGAACTGACTAAAAACTCCAAAGCTATAGAAGAAAATTGACGAAAATTCCAGGATTTTGGAAGAAAAGCTGGAACAGAAGATAACGAGAATAATAAATTGATTCGAGAAGAAATGAAAGAAAAATTGAGAAGATAGATGAGAAAATATTAAAGAATGAGGAAAAGTTACAAAACGTAGAAGAGAAGTTGAAGGTTTTACTCCTCCAGACAAATTGAATATAAACATCTGACAGGAACCACTAGAAATGGCGCAGTAACCACCGTACGGGAGCCCTTGAAAAGCACGAGTAAACCACCTACCTTTGATGGCACTTCTTCGTGGTCAATTATTTGAAGCAATTCGGCTGCTGCGAGGTAAATGGCGGGTCCGCAACAGATTGTGCTGGCCCTGATTTTGGCTTTGGGGTTTAACGCTGTCGATATTCTCGAGACAATACCGACCGATGAACAGTCCAACTTCGAAAAAATTGCGGGAGATTCGAAACACGGTACGGGCAGCGCACCTGAAGAATATTTTACCCAGCTAAGGAATCGTGTTCAGAAGCCTGGAGAGAGTCTTCAAGAACTGGAACATTTTCGTCGGCGCGCCTTCGGACCCTGATGCCTGGGAGAGTTCCTGCAACGCACAGCCGTCCGGTGCTTTATTAAGCGCTCACGATGCAGAAACAAAACAAGCATTGAGACTGGCAAGACGAAAACCTTAGCTGACGCATTAAGTCAGCACTGATCCAGGTTCCCAAAGAGCATCGAAACGTGACGGACGAGACGAGAATTGTAAACCGGCGTGATACTTATGACGAAAAATTTTGAGGGAATGGTGAGAGGTTGATACGCAATTTAGTGGCAAAACGACAACCTGATGTTGGAATTGGGGAGAATAGGCAGGAAAAGTCGATGACCGTCCACTGAAGCAACAAGGAGAGCAGCAGTCTCTTGAAACCTAGTGCCAGCGGGGGAAACTAAAGAAAGGTTGATGGAAGGGGCATCCATCGACCTGTCAAACAAGAGCCCACCTTACGAAATACAGTCAAGTCCATTCGACACCGTTCTGACAGCGTTTAGTAGATGCATTTGTAGATGAAAGGCCATGCGTCTTACTTTTGGATACTGGTGCAACCAAGAGCTTTAATCAAACCCGATTTTGCCAATCATCTCATCTTATGCCGTCCAAAGGGAAGTTTCGAACAGCCACTGGTGACTCGGCGAATGTTGTGGGAGAGATGGATGCCCCTCCTGTTATTGGAACTGTTGCTTCAGTCATCGCCTGCTGGTCGCTGATATAGAAGAAGAAGCAATTTTAGGAAGGGATATTATGACGACATATGGTGTAGCTGGATTTACGACACGGTGCTGAGACTTAACGAAGGGGAAAGTGGTTCTCATTCACGTAACAACATTGCCGGGGAATGTAATTACGGTTGAGACGTAATCTTGACGGGCAGCGAGATGTTTATAGAAGGAGCCTGAGGGCGACGTTCCAGCTGGAGAGATTGTATTCGGGAACCTAGAAGTCACGAGAAGACATTGGTCGGGGGAATTCAGCCAAAGAACTGGTCGGAGGAATAGAACAACTTGGAGAATAATGAACATTAATCACTATCCTGTTAGTTGAGAAAAGGACAGTTGGAATTGTTCTACGGTATCCTCGGTTTTGCAGAATGTGAACCCGTACCGAACCACCACCTAAAGGAATTCCTGAACGATGCAGAATCTGCACAGAGGCATGAAAGGCTTATCTCGGGAAGAGGTCATAAGGCTAAAGACCAAATAGCGCTACCAGCATGTCTTTGAATGCGTGACGGTGTAAAAGGAAAGACTGAATTGTTCGTCACAATAGACACCGGAAACGCCACACCGATTCCGTTGCTAGAAGATTACCTTTTGTCAAAGAGAAGAAGAGATGAGATTATTGAGATGAAGAAGGAGGGGTAACGAACCATAAACAGTCCGTGGTTTTCCCCCGTCATTAAAGAAGAAAGACGGTCGACTGGTTCTGTGTCGATTTCCGACAGCTCAACAATGTAACAGAAGGATAGCATCCATTCCCCTGTTGACGAATGTTGACACGCTCTCTGGGCCCAAGATCTTCTCGACACTTGACCTGAAAAGCGGATACTGGCAAGTAGAATTAGATCCCAGAGATCGAGAGAAGACTGCATTTACCATGGGATCAGGTTTGCAGTTTACAGTGCCTTTCGGACTGTGTAATCCACACTTTCCCGAGATTGAGGGAAACCGTGTAGAGGTCTGTCGGGAAAAAAACTGTCACCTCGACGATATAATTGTTTTTGGGAAAATCTTTCGAAGACTACATCAATAACCTAGAACAGGTGTTAAAGAGGTTGGAAGGAGAACTTGAAACTCAGCCAGAAATGCCATTTATTTCGGAAGCAGGTGAATTACCTTGGACATGTAGATCGGACGGGAGTAGAACCGATCCGGAGAAGGTTAAAGCCGAAAGGAAGGCCGGCCCCAAAGGATAAACATGAACTGAGAAGTTCCTGGTCATAGCATATCGCCGCTATGTTTTGGATTCCAACATCGCGAAACCGCTGATCAGCTGACAGAAGAAAGCGTTGTTTCAATGGGATCAAGATGCCAACGCGCTTCGAAAGCTTAAACCGCCATGCTGAGTGCCCTATATTGAGCTATCCACATTCGGGATTGTAATTTGATTTTGACGCAAGTAACGTTGGTATTGGGGGGTATATCGCAGATACGAGGACGAGAGAGAACGGTTACTATAGAAAGGCATCAGCCGGGAACCAACTATTGGTAACCAAGAGAATTACTTGCGGGAAATGTGAACACTTTGCAAAACTTCGGAAAGATTCTTTGAGAACGGATCTTGTTTGAAATGGCTGAACTCAAGAATCCGGAAGGTCAAGTCGCCAGATGGATTGAAGTTTGAAGAATTCACTTTGAATAAACATCGAAGCGAAGTAGTCCCCGGAATGCCGATGCTCTTCCGAAGACGTGCCCTGAAAACTGCAAGCATTTTTTATGGGGAAGAGAAGATGTGCCCCACCGGGGGTCACTGTCAGAAACGACCAATGGCAACCAGAGAACTTCAGAAAGATCAGAAGAGGACACGGAATTGAACATGTTTGGAAATGGAAAAAGCAGGACGGGGGACCAAGTTGTGCAAAATAGCTCCCCGTTCTTCGAAAATCATATTAGCGCAGTGGATTTTGATTACTGAAGAGGGAAAGGGGTTCTGAAACGAGTCTGGAAAGAAGACGGCTCGCAGAAGAGGACGGATATTGTTACCGAGAGTAAGGGTCCCTGAAATATTGAGAGAAAATTTCATGATGGAACTTCGAGGACACCCCGAGATAACGAAAACCTTAGAGAAAGTGCGCGAACGATTTATAATTACAAGCAAGATGTAAAGATGTGGTGCACAAAGTGCGGTTGGCTACTGCAATGGGCCAAAAAAAGAGAAGAGCGAAGATGAGGCAATACAACGTTGGGGGTCCTTTCGAACGAATTGCCGACATTAGCCCATTTCAATGTCAAATGATGGAAATAAATACATACTCGTATGGATTATTTCAGCGCGGTTGAAGCATATCCCCTACCAGCCAGAGGCACTGCATTCCAAGTACTGTTAGGAATGGTGAGCCTGATTTGGTGTGCCACTGGGAAATTTCATTCAGACGGACGGAACCTTGAACCGCAGTGTTTCAGGGTGGGAATCCTGGAATAAGAAAAACAAGAACGACAGCCCTACATCCGCAGTCAGACGGAATGGTGGGAACGCATGAACAGAACAAGGAAAAAAAGGAAGGTCGTGCCCGATCACCAACCCACTGGGACCCAAAACATACATCTTTTTCTTCAGCCTACCGCCCATCCCGTTCATGAGACAACTGGGCAAAAGCCTGCTAATATCCCTTCGGCCGAGAACTACGTCTACCATGTGATCTCAGTTTGGCTGTAAAACTAATGAAGAAATAGCCTGAAGTCTTTGTAAATGACCTAAGACGGAAAATGGACGTAATTCATAACCAGGTGCGTGAAAGAATCCAAATCGCAAGTGACAGGATGAAAGACCGGTATGACATCGTGGGAGGAGGTTATCAACCCAGAGATCATGTCTGGTTGTTTAACCCCAACGTCGCCGCGGTTTTGGTCCAAAAACAGACAGTGGGGAAAGGGCCGTACGAGGTCGTGAAGAGGATAAATGATGTTGTCTACCAATTAAAAAATTGCTGAATGGAAACCACGAGTCGTTCATTTTGAATCGGCTCCCGTACGCAGGAAGTAATGAAAATGAGAAGAAAAAAACCGCACGAGTTTGTGAACTGGACGCAGAGTGCCATTTACGAGTTTATGTCCTCATATAATGAAAAGCATCGCCGGGTTTTGGAACAATGGGGGTGCAACGGATCTGTTTGGTACCCCAGGAATATGCATTGCCCTTGTGTCGCCCAGGATTTAGATATGACCAGAGGTAAGGCATCTGTATTCAAGAGAAAATACGGGAAAGGGTAGAAGAATTAAAGAACCAACAACAGATATTGGGAAAGGGACTGCATCTGATGACGTCGTCACTATGTTTATTACCTTGTCACAAAAAGTAAATCATATACAAGGCATCCTTGAAAATCTTTGGAAACTCTGATTGAATTACGCCACAAGTACTGCAAGACAACGTCCAGAAGATTGCCATGTCAAAACTGGATTTGGGGTTGATGGAATGAACTGAGAATAGTGAGAAGCATGTTGAAGTACGTTCCGTAACGGGGTTAGATCTTAGTTCTGCCATCACCATGGAATGTTGTCATATCCAAAGAAGACAATTGACTGCCACTTCTTCTAACTCCAACTACCAGAGGCCCAGCGCAAGTATCGGGATGATTTCACTAAAAGCGCTCCGAGACGGATCGCCCAAGGAGGTAGTAGAAATTGTCATCTCCCCGGGGCCACTTCGAGGTCCCTGTTGTCTCGAGTTACGTCATCTGCCGGCGACCACGAGCCGCCCGCGAGCGCGGTTGCATCACCTGCCGTCGGATCACCCGAATGCGCCGGTGTCCGGAAGTTTCTGGGTTGTCTTGACAGGTATAAATACGCGAGGCCGGCGACCGCGAGTCAGTCTTTAGTCCGCAGTGAAGCTGAACTTTAAGTGTGTGCATCGGGGGAATAGCTGTGCAGGAGTGTGCTCAGTGAAGTGAACCGTGGTTGCATCGTACCGTGGTGGTGACGTGAATCGTGACCAGTGCATCGAACTGGATCGTGCAGGAACTGTGGTCAGTGCTTAGAACTGTGCATGGCGGAGGAGTGTATGTAAATAACTGAAGAGGTAGTGTAAATAACTGAAGAGAAGGGAGTGTAACTAAGGGAAAGAGTGTAGTAAATAAATAATCAAATGTTTTCAGGATTTGTTAAGAAACAAAAAAAACGTTTTTTTGAAAATAATACAGACTTTTAATTCACCACCTAAAACGTAAAATATATATATATAAAATATATATATATATATATATATATATATATATATATATATTTAGTACCAGGTGGCTTGTTCTCAGTAAATTTATTTTAAAGGGACAGGTGTTCTTTCTCGGGAAAGGGCTCGGTATTAATCAAAAACCACTGTTCCGTGAACAAAATAAACTGAACTATTTATTAATTTTATACAAACACTAATGATCAATATCTATGGGTCTCTACCTTTTCTTTCATATAACCCAGAATCACTGTAGTCTCTCGATCTTATCGATCGAAGAAATATTTACCGTTACTTTTCCACTACGAGCGTCGGCGGCTTCGGGGACCTCGGTTGCTCGCGCTCCTTCGCTGCTTGCCGGGGTCGTTTCACTGGGACCAGCCGAGGTGAGGCGCTGCGCTTTCCAAAAACGTCCTTCCACCTCCGATCCACTCGACGTCTTTGATCTGTGTTACTCCAAAACAGCTATCACTTTGGCAAATGTCCGATCGACTATTGATTGTTATCACGCACAAATTGTCCATCAATTAATCTTTCTGACTCGTTCGTTCGCGATACTAGTTGCTTTGATCGCGGGGCAGCCCAGATACGTCCTTCTCGCCGGGCCAGCAGCACTGACTTCCGGGGCCTCGTTCCACGGTCGGGCCCAAACCCACGAACCTCGCCGCCCGTAACTTTTTCGTGGCTGGAGCGCCTCTCAACCGTTCTGCCGCGTTCTTTGCGATGTCTCGCCGTTTCTTTGGGTGAAACGGGTGGTTCAAATATATAAATAATATATATATATATATATATATATATATATATATATTGTGACGTACGGTAGGCCGGGTTGTTCTGTAAATTTATTTGTATGGGGCAGGTGTTCTTCTCGTGAATGGCTCGGGGTTATTAATCAAACACCCCTGTTCCGTGAACAAAATAAACTGAACTATTTATTAATTCTATACAAACCACTAATGATACAATATCTATGGTGGTCTCCTCCTTTTCTTTTATATAACCCAGAATCACTGTTAGTCTCTGATCTGATATCGATCGAAGAAATAGACGTTACTTCTTCCATACGAGCGTCGGCGGCTTCGGGACTCGGTTTCCTCGCGCTCCTTCGTTGCCTGCCGGGTCGTTTCACCTGGGGCCAGCCGAGGAGGCGCGCAGCCGAAGTACGTTCTCCCTTCCACCTCCGATCCACTGACGTCTTTTTATCTGTGTTACTCCAAATGCAGCTATCACTTTGGCAATATGTCCGATCGACTATTGACGTATCACGCACAAATTGTCCGTCAATTTAAACTTTCTGCACTCGTTCGTTCGCGATACTAGTTTGCTTTTCGATCGCGGGGCAGCCCCAGATACGTCCTTCCCCGCCGGCGGCCAGCCAGCACTGACTCTCGCGGCCTTTTTCCCACGGTCGGCCAACCGACGACACCCCGCCGCCCGTAACCGTTCTTCGTCTAGCGAGCGCCCTCTTTCAACCGTTCTGCCGGTTCTTGCTGATGTCTCGCCGTTTCTTGGGTGGAAACCGGGGCCAATATATATATATATATATATATATATATATATATATATATATATATATATATATATATATATATAATATATTGTGACATACCAATATGTCAATGAAAATAAACTAACATTTATTTGTACACTATATGGTGGAACATGCACTAGCAAATATCAGTGAGCACGGGCTTAGCAACGACCGTGAATAAACAATGTAGTTTTTTTTTGTAAATGCATTTTAAAACGTGCTTGATGCCGAAAGTAGAAAATTTGGGATTGAGCGAAGAAGTTTTAGACGATCGAAAGGTCAGCTACACCAAAATATAACGAATGGGATTGGCTGGGTGAGAGAAGGACGGTCAAATGTTATGAAAAAGGAAGGTAGTTTAATACGAAGTCTTGAGGGTGAATCATGCAGAAGATTATTCTGACGGATCCGTTTGAACTGATCAGGTTCGTGAGGGGGAACAGAAATCCAGATAGTCAGAATTGGGTTATCAGTGAAATTTTAAGGACAGTGAATGATATTCCCATATTTTCATGTGGGAAATAATATTGGTGTATAAATTGAACTTTGTAAAATTGGGATGGGT
>CAXIVR010000271.1:0-38452 GCA_964035755.1 Teleogryllus oceanicus | reverse complement strand
TTTACGAAAAAATGTTTAAATAGAAGAGTCTTCTTTCAAAATTTTAATTACAATCGTATTTTTTGTAACGACGGTAGTTTTGATTATTTTTACTATGTAAACGAAATTGAAATCTTTAAATGGCTGTATCTCCTAAACTACAAGCCCTACGAGGCTGAAATTTCCATAGTGAATAGACGGGAATCGCCTCTTTTTTTGAAGTTTTGACCTAGGATTTCCTCATTTTTGGCTGAATTTACGAAAATGCTTGAAATAGAAGAGTTCTCTTCAAAATTTTAATTACAATCATTTTTAGTAACGACGGTAGTTATGATTATTTTTACTATGTAAACGAAATTGAAATCTTTTAAATGGTTGTATCTGTAAACTATAAGCTCCCATGAGGCTGAAATTTCATAGTAAATAGAGGGGAATCGCTCTCTTTTCGAAGTTTTGACTCTAGACTTTTCTAATTTTTATTGAATTTACGAAAAATGCTTTAAATAGAAGAGTTCTCTTCAAAATTTTTAATTACAATCGTATTTTTGTAACGACGGTAGTTTTGATTATTTTTACTATGTAAACAAAATTGAAATCTTTAAATGGCTGTATCTCGTAACCATAAAGCCCTGAGGCTGAAAATGTCCATAGCGAATAGACGGGAAATTAGCTCTTTTTCGAAGTTTTGACCTAGATTTTCTCATATTTTTTGGCTGAATTTACGAAAAATGCTTTAAATAGAAGAGTTTTCATTCAAAATTTTAATTACAAACGTATTTTTAGTAACAATTATAGTTTTAATTATTTTTCCTATGTAAAACGAAATTGAAATTTTAATTGAGTGTATCTGTAAACTATAAGCCCTACGTGGCTGAAATTTCCATTGTGAATTGTCGGGAATCGCCCCTTTTCTCACGTTTTGACCTACGAATTTCATTTTGCTGATATTGCGAAAAATGCTTTAAATATAGTTATAGAGTTTCATTCAAAAATTTTACCATAATCGTATTTAGTAACGACGGTAGTTTTAATATTTTTTACTATGTAAACGAAATTGAAATCTTTAATGGCTGTATCTCGTAATCTATAAGTCCTGAAGGAGGCTGAAATTTCCATAGTAATTAGACGGAATCGCCTCTTTTTCGAAGTTTTGACTCCAGGATTTTCTCATTTTTGCTGAATTTACGAAAAATGTTTAAAATAAAGAGTTCTTATTCAAAATTTAAATTACAATCGTATTTTTAGTAACGACGGTATTTTTTATTATTTTTTACTACGTAAACGAAATTGAAATCTTTAAATGGCTGTATCTCGTAAACTATAAGCTCTACGAAGCTGAATGGTATAGTGAATACAGCAGGGAAATTCGCCTCTTTTTTCGATGTTGACTTAGATTTTCCTTATATTTTTGCTGAATTTACAAAAATGCTTTAAATAGAAGAGTTCTCTCATTCAAAATTTTAATTACAATCGTATTTTTAGTAACGATTTATAGTTTCGATTATTTTTTTCCTATGTAAACGAAATTGAAATCTTTAAATGGCTGTATTCGTAAATTATAGCCATGAGGCAGAAATTTCCATATAGTAAATAGACGGGAATCGCTTCTTTTTCGAAGTTTTGACCTAGGATTTTCTTATTTTTTGCTGAATTTACGAAAAATTGCTTCAGGTAGAAGAGTTCTCATTCAAAATTTTAAATACAATCGTATTTTTAGTAACGACGGTAGTTTTGATATTTAAATAGACGGGAATCGCCTCTTTTTTCGAAGTTTTGACCTAGGATTTTTTCATTTTTTGCTGAATTTACGAAAAATTGCTTCAAATAGAAGAGTTCTCTTTCAAAATTTTAATTACAATCGTATTTTTGTAACGACGGTAGTTTGATTATTTTACTATGTAAACGAAATTGAAATCTTTAAATGGCTGTATCTCTCCTAAATCATGCTTCCCATGAGGCTGAAATTTCATAGTGAATAGATGGAATTGCCCTTTTTTGAAGTTTTGACCTAGGATTTCTCATTTTTGGCTGAATTTACGAAAAAAATGCTTGAAATAGAAGAGTTCTCTTCAAAATTTTGAATTATAATCGTATTTTTAGTAACGATGGTAGTTGCGATTATTTTTTACTATGTAAAACGAAATTGAAATCTTTAAATGGCTGTATCTCGTAAACTATAAGCCCCATGAGGCTGAAATTTCCATAGTAAATAGAGGAATCGCCTCTTTTCGAAGTTTTGACCTAGGACTTTCTCACTTTTTGCTGAATTTGCATGAAAAATGCTTTAAATAGGAAGAGTTCTCTTTCAAAATTTTAATTACAACTGTATTTTTTGTAATGACGGTAGTTTGATTATTTTTTACAGTAAACAAAATTGAAATCATTAAATGGCTTTATCTCGTAAACTACAAGCCCTATGAGGTTGAAATGTCCATAGCGAATAGACGGAATCGCCTCTTTTCGGGAAGTTTTGACTCCAGATTTGCTTCATTTTTTGCTGAATTTACGAAAAATTGCTTAAATAGAAGAGTCCCCATTCAAAATTTTAATTACACCTGAATTTTAGTAACGACAGTAGTTTTGATTATTTTTTACTATGTAAACGAAATTGAAATCTTTAATTACTGTATCTCGTAATTCATGAGCCCTACGAGGCTGAAATTTCCATAGTGTATAGACGGGAATCGCTCTTTTTCTAGTTTTGACTAGATTTTCTCATTTTTTTATTGAATATACGAAAAATGCTTTTAATAGAAGAGTTCTCATTCAAAATTTTAATTACAATCGTATTTTTAGTAACGACTTCGTAGTTTTGATTATTTTTACTATGTAAACGTAAAATTGAAATCTTTATGTGGCTGTATCTCGTAATCTATAAGCCCTACGAGGCTAAAATTTCCATAGTGAATAAACGAATCGCCTCTCTTTTTTCGAACTTTTGACTTAGATTTTCTATTTTTTGCTGAATTTACGAAGAATTGCTTCAAAAAGAAGAGTTCTCATTCAAAAATTTTAATTATGATCGTATTTTAAGTAACGCAGGTAGTTTTGATTATTTTTTACTATATAAACGAATTTGAAATCTTTTAATGTCTGTATCTCGTATCTATAAGCCCTACGAGGCTGAAATTTCAGTGAATAGGATGGAATCGCCTTTTTTCGAAGTTTTGACTTAGGATTTTTAGATTTTGCTGAATTTACGAAAAATTGCTTCTAAATAGAAGAGTTCTCATTCAAAATTTTAATTACAATCAGTTTTAGTAACGACGGTAATTTTGATTATTTTTTACTATGTAACGAAATTGAAATCTTTAAATGGCTGTATCTCGTAAACTATGCTTCTCCCATGAAGCTAATATTTCTACTGAATAGACGGAATCATTTCTTTTTTCGAAGTTTTGATCTAGGATTTTCTCATTTTCTGCTGAATTTACGAAAAAATGCTTTAAATAGAAGTGTTCTCTTTCAAAATTTTAATTACAATCGTATTTTTTGTAACGACGGTAGTTTTGATTATTTTTTACTATGTAAACGAAATTGAAATCTTTAAATGGCTGTATCTCGTAACTACAAGCCCTACGAGGCTGAAATTTCCATAGTGAATAGACGGAATCGCCTCTTTTTGAGGTTTTGACTTTAGGATTTCTCATTTTTGGCTGAATTTACGAAAAATGCTTGAAATAGAAGAGTTCTCCTTCAAAATTTTAATTACATCGTATTTTTTAGTAACGACGGTAGTTTTGATTATTTTTACTATGTTAACGAAATTGAAATCTTTTAAATGGCTGTATCTGTAAACTATAAGCCCTACGAGGCTGAAATTTCATAGTAAATAGAGGGAATCGCCTCTTTTTCGAAGTTTTGACCTAGGACTTCAATTTTTAAGGAATTTACGAACAAATGCTTTAAATAGAAGAGTTCTCTTTCAAAATTTTAATTACAATCGTATTTTTTGTAACGACGGTAGTTTTGATTATTTTTTACTATGTAAACAAAATTGAAATCTTTAAATGGCTGTATCTCGTAAACTACAAGCCCTACGAGGCTGAAATGTCCATAGTGAATAGACGGGAATCGCCTCTTTTTTCGAAGTTTTGACTTAGGATTTCTCATCTTTTGGCTGAATTTCCGAAAAATGCGGAAGGAAGAGTTCTCATTCAAAATTTTAATTACAATCCTATTTTTAGTAACGATGGTAGTTTTAATATTTTTTTACCATGTAAACGAAATTGAAATATTGAAATGGCTGTATCTCTTAATCTATAAGCACTACGAAACGAATCACAGTAATTAGACGGGAATCGCTCTTTTTCGAAGTTTTGACCTAGGATTTTTCATTTTTTGCTGAATTTGATGAAAATGCTTCAAAGAAGAGTTTCCATTCAAAATTCTAATTTAAATCGTATTTGTAGTAATGACGGTAGTTTTGATTATTTTTTACTATGTAAAACGAAATTGAAATCTTTAAATGGCTCTATCTCGTAATCATTAAGCCTTACGAGGTAGAAATTTCCATGTGAATAGAAGGAATCGCCTCTTTTTTCATTACGTTTTGATCTTAGGATTTTCTCATTTTTGCTGAATTTACGAAAAATTGCTTCAAAAAGAAGAGTTCTCATTCAAAATTTTAATTACAGTCGTATTTTAAGTAACGCAGGTAGTTTTGATTATTTTTTACTATATAAACGAAATTGAAATCTTTAAATGGCTGTATATCGTCTATAAGCCCTAATGAGGCTGAAATTTCCATATAGTGAAAAAAGACAAGAATCGCTCTTTTCAAAGTTTGACTTAGGATTTTCTCTATTTTTTGCCATAATTTATTAAAAATTGCTTTAAAAAGAAGAGTTCTCATTCAAAATTTTATTTACAATCGTATTTTTAGTAACGACGGTAGTTTTGTTTATTTTTTACTATGTAAAGGAAATTGAAATCTTTAAATGGCTGTATCTCGTAAACTATAAGCCCTACGAGGTTGAAATTTCCTAGTGAATAGATGGAATTGCCTTTTTCGACGTTTCGACCTAGGAATTTCTATTTTTGCTGAATTTATGAAAATGCTGAAATGAAGAGTTCTCATTCAAAATTTTAATTACAACCGTATTTTTAGTAACGACGGTAGTTTTGATTATTTTTTACTATGTAAACGAAATTGAAATCTTTAAAATGGCTCTATCTCGTAATCTATAAGCCCCCATGAGGCAGAAATTTCCATAGAATAGAAGAGAATCGCCCTTTTTTCACGTTTTCACTTAGATTTTTCTAATTTTTATTAACTTACGAAAAAATGCCTTAAATACAAGAGTCTTATCTAAAATTTTAATTACAATCGTATTTTTTTAGTAATGATTTAGTTTTGATATTTGTTTACAGTAAAAGAAACTGAAATCTTAAATGGCTGTGACTTTGTAATCTATGAGCTCCTATGAGGCTGAACATGTAGTAATAGACGGGAATCGCCTCTTTTTCAGTTTGACCTAGACTTTTCATTTTTTGCTGAATTTACGAAAAAATTGCTTTAAATAGAAGAGTTCATTCAAAATTTTAATTACAATCTGTATTTTTAGTAACGACGTAGTTTTGAATATTTTTTCCTATAAACGAAATTGTAAATCTTAAATGGCTGATTCTCGTAATCTATAAGCCTCGAGGCTGAAATTTCCATAGTGAATAGACGGGAATCGCCTCTTCTTTCGAAGTTTTGACTTAGGATTTTCTCATTTTTTGCTGAATTTACGAAAAAATGCCTTAAATAGAAGAGTTCTCATTCAAAATTTTAATTACAATCGTATTTTTAGTAACGACGGTAGTTTTAATTACTATTTACTATGTAAACGAAATTGAAATCTTTAAAATGGCTGTATCTGTAATCTATAAGCTCTAATGAGGCTGAAATTTCCATAGTGAATAGACGGGAATCGCCTCTTTTTTCGGAAGTTTTGACTCTAGGATTTTCTCATTTTTTGTTGAATTTACGAAAAATTGCTTCCAAATAGAAGAGTTCTCATTCAAAATTTTAATTACAATCGTATATTTTAGTAACGATTTAGTTTTGATATTTGTTTACGCGTAAAAGAAACTGAAATCTTTAAATGGCTGTATCTCGTAATCTAAGAGTTCTACGAGGCTGAAATTTCCATAGAATAGATGGGAATCGCCTCTTTTTTTCGAAGTTTTGACCTAGATTTTCTATTTTTGCTGAATTTACGAAAAATTGTCAGCTAGGAAGAGTTCTCATTCAAAATTTTTACCATAACTGTATATTTAGTAACGACGGTGGTTTTATATTTGTTTACTATGTAAAATAAACTGGAAATCTTTAAATGGCTGTATCTCGTAATCTATGAGCCCCTCCTACGAGGCTGAAATTTCCATAGTGAATAGACGGATTCAATTTCTTTATTCGACTTTTGACTATGATTTTCATTTTTTGCTGAATTTACGAAAAAATGCTTTAAATAGAAAAGTTCTTATTCAAAATTTTATTTACAATCCTATTTTTAGTAACGACGGTAGTTTTAATATATTTTTACTATGTAAACGAAATTGAAATATTTAAATGGCTGATTCTCGTAATCTATAAGCCCTACGAGGATTAATTCCTTAGTGAATAGACGGGAATCATTTCTTTTTCGAAGTTTAGACCTAGGATTTTCTCATTTTTTGTTGAATTTACGAAAAAATGCCCTAAATAGAAGAGTTCTCATTCAAAATTTTAATTACAATCGTATTTTTAGTAACGTCGGTAGTTTTTATTATTTTTTACTATGTAAACGAAATTGAAATATTTAAATGGCTGTTTCTCGTAATCTATAAGCCCTACGAGGCTGAAATTTTCATAGTGAATAGACGGGAATCACTTCTTTTTTCGAAGTTTTGACTCCCAGGATTTTCTATTTTTGCTGAATTTATTAAAAATTGCTTCAAATAGAAGAGTTCTCATTCAAAATTTTAATAATAAACTATTTTTTAGTAATGACGGTAGTTTTGATTGTTTTCAACCATGTAAACGTAATTGAAATCTTTAAATGGCTTTATCTTGTAATCTATAAGCCCTACAAGGCTTAAATTTCCATTGTTAATAGAAGAAAAACGCCTGTTTTTACGATGTTTTGACCTAGGATTTACTCATTTTTTGCTGAATTTACGAAAAATTGCTTTATATAGAAGAGTTCTCATTAAAATTTTTCATTACAAACTTATTTTTAGTAACGACAGTATTTTTTATTATTTTTTACTATGTAAACGAAATTGAAATCTTTAAACGGCTGTATCTCGTAATCTATAAGCCCTACGAAGCTGAAATTTCCATAGTAAATAGACGGGAATCGCTTCTTTTTTCGAAGTTTTAACTTAGGATTTTCATTTTGCTTAATTTACGAAAATTCTAAAGCCTAAGTAGAAGAGTTCTCATTCAAAATTTTAATTACAATCGTATTTTTAGTAACGACGGTAGTTTGATATTTGTTTACTATGTAACCGTAATTGAAATTTTTAATAGCTGTATCTCGTAATATTTAAGCCCTACGAGGCTAAATTTTCCATAGTAAATAGACGGGAATCGCCTCTTTTTTCGAAGTTTTGACCTAGGATTTTCTCTATTTTGCTGGGAATTTACGAAAATGCTTTAAATAGAAGAGTTCTCATTCAAAATTTTATTACAATCCTTCTATTTTTAGTAACGATGGTAGTTTTGATATTTTTTTACTATGTAAACGAAATTGAAATTTTTAAATGGCTGTATCTCGTAAACTATAAGCCCTACGAGGCTGAAATTTCCGTAGTGAATAGACGGGAATCGCTCTCTTTTCGAAGTTTAGACCTAGGATTTTCATTTTGCCAAATTTACGAAAAATGCCTTAAATAGAGTGAGCTCTATTCAAAATTTTAATTACAATCTTATTTTTTAGTAATTGATGGTAGTTTTGATTATTTTTACTATGTAAACGAAATTAAATATTTAAATGGCTGTATCTCGTAATCTATAAGCCTTATGAGGCTGAAATTTTCATAGTGAATAGACGGGAATCGCCTTTTTCGAAGTTTTGACTCTAGGATTTTCATTTTTTCTGAATTTACGAAAATTGCTTCAAATAGAAGAGTTCTTCAAAATTTTAATTACAATCGTATTTTTAGTAACGACGGTAGTTTGATATTTGTCATTATGTAACCGAAATTAAAATTTTTAAATGGCTGTATCTCGTAATCTATAGTTCTACGAGGCTGAAATTTCCACAGTGTGTGTAGACGGGAATCGCCTCTTTTTCGAAGTTTTGACCTAGGATTTCTATTTTGCTGAATTTACGAAAATGCTTTAAATAGAAGAGTTCTCATATTCAAAATTTTTATTACATAATCCTATTTTTAGTAACGGCGGTAGTTTTGATTATTTTTTACTATGTAAACGAAATTGAAATATTTAAATGGCTGTATCTCGTAATCTTAAAGCCTTACGAGGCTGAAATTTTCATAGTGAATAGACGGGTTTTGGCTTCTTTTCGACTCTTTTGACTAGGATTTTCTATTTTTGCTGGAATTTACGAAAAATGCTTTAAATAGAAGAGTTCTCATTCAAAAATTTTAATTACAATCCTAATTTTAGTAACGATGGTAGTTTAATATTTTTTTACTATGTAAACGAAATTGAAATATTTAAATGGCTGTATCTCTTAATCTATAAGCACTACGAAACTGAAACTTCCATAGTGCAATTACGGAATCAGCCTTTTTCAGTTTTGACTCAGATTTTCTCATTTTGGCTGAATTGATGAAAATTGCTTCAAATAGAAGAGTTCTCATTTAAAATTTTAATTACAATCGTATCTTTAGTAACGACGGTAGTTTTGATATTTTTTACTATGTAAACGAAATTGAAATTCTAAATGGCTGTATCTCGTAATTCCAAGTCTCTATTGAGGCTGAAATTTCCATAGTGAATAGACGGGAATCGCCTCTTTTTTCGAAGTTTGGCCTAGACTTTTCTCATTTTTTGCTGAATTTACGAAAAAATGCTTTATATAGAAGAGTTCTCATTCAAAATTTTAATTACAATCGTATTTTTAGTAACGACGGGAGTTTTGATTATTTTTTACTATATAAACGAAATTGAAATCTTTAAATGGCTGTATCTCGTAAACTATAAACCCTACGAAGCTGAAATTTCCATAGTGAATAGACGGGAATCGCGTCTTTTTTCGAAGTTTTGACCTAGGATTTTTTAATTTTTTCCTGAATTTACGAAAAATGGCTTCAAATAGAAGAGTTTTCATTCAAAATTTTAATTACAATCGGATTTTTAATAACGACGGTAGTTTTGATTATTTTTTCCTATGTAAACGAAATTGAATTGACAAATGGCTGCATCTCGTAAACTATAAGCCCTACGGAGGCTGAAATTTCCATAGTGAATAGACGGGATTCATTTCTATTCGACTTTTTTGACTAGGATTTTTCATTTTTTGCTGAATTTACGAAAAAATGCTTTAAATAGAAAAGTTCTCATTCAAAATTTTAATTACAATCCTATTTTTAGTAACGACGGTAGTTTTAATATATTTTTACTATGTAAACGAAATTGAAATATTTAAATGGCTGTATCTCGTAATCTATAAGCCCTACGAGGCAGAAATTTCCACAGTGAATAGAAGGGAATCGCTCTTTTTTCATTACTGCTTTGACCTAGATTTTCAATTTTTGCTGAATGCATGAAAAATGCCTTAAATAGAAGAGTTCTCATTCAAAATTTTAATTACAATCGTATTTTTAGTAACGACGGTAGTTTTGATTATTTTTTACTATGTAAAGGAAATTGTACATTTAAAATGGCTGGCCCTCGTAATCTGAGGCGCCATAGAGGCTGAAATTTCCATAGTGAAGGATGCAATCGCCTCTTTTTTCAGTTTTTACCTAGGATTTTCTATTTTTTTGCTGAATTGATGAAAAATGCTTCAAATAGAAGAGTTCTCATTCAAAATTTAATTTAAATCGTATTTTAGTAACGACGGTAGTTTGATTATTTTTTACTATGTAAAACGAAATTGAAATCTTAAATGGCTGTATCTCGTAATCTATGGCCCTACGAGGCAGAAATTTCCATAGTGGTCACAAGGAATCGTTTCTTTTCACGTTTTGACTTAGATTTTCTCATTTTTGCTGAATATGAAAATTGCTTCAAAAAGAAGAGCTCCTCATTCAAAAATTCTACAGTCATTTTAAGCAACGCAGGTAGTTTTGATTATTTTTTAATATATAAAACAGAAATTGAACTTTAAATGCATGTATATCGTAATCTATGCTTCCCATGAGGCTGAAATGGCAGTGAAAAGACGAGAATCGCCTTTTCAGTTTTGACTTAGGATTTTCTATTTTTGCTGAATTTACGAAAATTGCTTCAAAAGAAGAGTTCTATTCAAAATTTTATTTACAATCGTATTTTTAGTAACAGACGGTAGCTTGCTATTTTTACTGCGAAGTGAAATGAAATCTTTTAAATGGCTGTATCTCGTAAACTATAAGCTCCCACGAGTTGAATGGCAGTGAATAGACGGAATTGCCTCTTTTTCGACGTTTCGACCTAGGATTTTCTATATTTTTGCTTGAATTTACGAAAAATCGCTTCAAATAGAAGAGTTCTCATTCAAAATTCTAATTTAAAATCGTATTTTTAGTAACGACGGCAGTTTGATTATTTTTACTACAAAACGAAATTGAAATCTTTAAATGGCTCTATCTCGTAATCTATGCTTCCTACGAGGCAGAAATTTCCATAGAAGAATAGCAATCGCCTCTTTTTTCTACGTTTTGACTTTAGATTTTCACTTTGCTGAATAATCGAAAAATGTCTTAATAGAAGAGTTCTCATTTAAAAATTTTAATTACAATCGTATTTTTAGTAACGACGGTAGTTTTGAATATTTTTCCTATGTAAACGAAATTGATATTTTTAAAATGGCTGATTCTCGTAATCTATAAGCCCTACGAGGTTGAAATGCATAGTGAATAGACGGAATCGCTCTCTTCTTTCAGTTTAGACCTAGGATTTTCTAATTTTTTGAGTTGGAATTTACGAAAAAATGCCTTAAATAGAAGAGTTCTCATTCAAAATTTTAATTACAATCGTATTTTTAGTAACGACGGTAGTTTTGATTACTATTTACTATGTAAACGAAATTGAAATTTTTAAATGGCTGTATCTCGTAATCTATAAGCCCTACGAGGCTGAAATTTCCATAGTGAATAGACGGGAATCGCCTCTTTTTTCGAAGTTTTGACCTAGGATTTTCTCATTTTTGCTGAATTTCATGAAAATTGCTTCAAATAGAAGATTTCTCATTCAAAATTTTAATTACAATCGTATTTTTAGTAACGACGGTATTTTTGATTTTTGTTTCATTGCGTAAAAGAAACTGAAATCTTTAAATGAAGGTATCTCGTAATCTATGAGCCCTACGAGGCTGGAAATTTCAGTGAATAGACGGAATCGCCTCTTTTTCGAAGCTTTGACTCAGGATTTGTAATTTTGCTGAATTTACGAAAAATTGCTTCAAATAGAAGAGTTCTCATTCAAATTTTTATTACAATCGTATATTTAGCAACGACGGTAGTTTTGATTATTTTTTACTATGTAAACGAAATTGAAATCTTTAAATGGCTGTATCTCGTAATCTATAAGCCCTACGAGGCTGTAATTTCCATTGTACAGACGGAAATCGCTCTTTTTCGATGTTTTGACTTATAGGATTTTCATTTTTGCTGAATTTACGAAAAATGCTTTTAATAGAAGAGTTCTATTCAAAATTTTAATTACAATGTATTTTTAGTAACGACGGTAGTTTTGATATTTGTTTGGCTATGTAAAAGAAACTGAAATCTTTAAATGGCTGTATCTCGTAATCTATGAGCCCTACGAGGTTGAAATTTCCATAGAATAGATGGGAATCGCTCTCTTATTTCGGTGTTTTGACTTTAGATTTTCTATATTTTTGCCAATTTACGAAAAATGCTTTAAATAGAAGAGTTCCCATTCAAAATTTTAATTACAATCGTATTTTTAGTAACGATTTATTTTGATTATTTATTCCTATGTAAATGAAATTGAAATCTTTAATGGCTGATACTGTAATCTATAAGCCCTACGAGGATTAATTTCATAGTGAATAAGACGGAATCGCTCTCTTTTTCAAAGTTTAGACTTAGGATTTTCTATTTTTGTTGAATTTACGAAAAAATGCCTTTAAATAGAAGAGTTCTCATTCAAAATTTTAATTATAATCGTATTTTAGTAACGACGGTAGTTTTGATTTATTTTACTATGTAAACGAAATTGAATTTTTTAAATGGCTGTTTCCGGTAATCTATAAGCCCTGCATGAGGCTAAAATTTCAATAGTGAATAGACGGGAATCACCTCTTTTTTCGAAGTTTTGACCTAGGATTTTATCATTTTTTGCTGAATTTACGAAAAATTGTCAAAATAGAAGAGTTCTCATTCAAAATTTTAATAACCGTATTTTAGTAACGATTTGGGTTTTGATTGTTTCTAACTATGTAAACGAAAATTGAAATTTTTAAATGGCTTTATCTTGTAATCTATAAGCCCTACAAGGCTGAAATTTCCATTGTTAATAGAAGGAAAACGCCTGTTTTTCCGATGTTTTGTCTCTAGGATTTTCTCATTTTTTGCTGAATTTGATGAAAATTGCTTTTACATAGAAGAGTTCTCATTAAAATTTTTCATTACAAACTTATTTTTAGTAACGACAGTATTTTTTATTATTTTTTACTATGTAAACGAATTGAAATCTTAAACGGCTGTATCTCGTAATCTATGTTTCCCATTAAGCTGAAATTTCATTGTAAATAGACGGAATCGCCTCTTTTTTCTGATGTTTGACCAGGAATTTTTCTATTTTGCCGAATTTACGAAAATTGCTTCAAGTTGAAGAGTTCTCATTCAAAATTTTAATTACAATCGTATTTTTAGTAACGACGGTGGTTTTGATAATTTTCTCCTATGTAAACAAAATTGAAATTTTTAAATGGCTGTATCTCGTAAATTATAAGGCCTATGAAGCAGAAACTTCCATAGTGAAGGCTAGACACGGGAAATGCCTCTTTTTCGAAGTTTTAACCTAGGATTTTCTTGTATTTTTGCTTAATTTACGAAAAATTGCTTCAAGTGGAAGAGTTCTCATTCAAAATTTTAATTACACGCGTATTTTTAGTAACGACGTTGTAGTTTGATATTTGTTTACTATGTAACCGTAATTGAAATTTTTAAATAGCTGTATCTCGTAATATATAAGCCCTACGAGGCTAAATTTTCCATACTGAATAGACGGGAATCGCCTCTTTTTTCAAAGTTTTTACCTAGGATTTTCTCATTTTTTGCTGAATTTACGAAAAATTGCTTTAAATAGAAGAGTTCTCCTTCAAAATTTTAATTACAATCGTATTTTAAAACGACGGTAGTTTGATATTTGTTCACTATAAACTGAAATTAAAATTCTTTAAATGGCTGTATCCGTAACTATAAGCCCTAGAGGCTGAATTTATAGCAAATAGACGGGAATCGCCTCTTTTTTCGAAGTTTTGACCTAGGATATTCTCATTTTTTGCTGAATTTACGAAAAAATGCTTTAAATAGAAGAGTTCTCATTCAAAATTTTTATTACAATCCTATTTTTAGTAACGACGGTAGTTTTGATATATTTTTACTATATAAACGAAATTGAAATTTTTAAATGGCTGTATCTCGTAAACTATAAGCCCTACGAAGCTGAAATTTCCATAGTGAATAGACGGGAATCGCTCTTTTTTTTTCGAAGTTTTGATCTTAGGATTTTCTCATTTTTTGCTGAATTTACGAAAAAACGCTTTAAATAGAAGAGTTCCCATTAAAAATTTTAATTACAATCGTATTTTTAGTAACGACGGTAGTTTTTATTATTTTTTCCTATGTATACGAAATTGAAATCTTTAAATGGCTAATTCGTAATCTTATAAGCCCTACGAGGCTGAAATTTCCATAACGAATAGGACGGAATCGCCTCTTTTTTCGAAGTTTTGACCTAGGATTTTCTCATTTTTTGCTGAATTTACGAAAAAATGTATTAAATAGAAGAGTTCTCATTCAAAATTTTAATTACAATCGTATTTTTAGTAACGACGGTAGTTTTGAATATTTTTTACTATGTAAACGAAATTGGAATATTTAAATGGCTGTATCTCGTAATCTATAAGCCCTACGAGGCTGAAATTTCCATAGTACAGACAGGAATCGCCCTTTTTCGGAAGTTTAGACCTAGATTTTCTCATTTTTTGCTGAATTTACGAAAAATGCCTTAATAGAAGAGTTCTCATTCAAAATTTAATTATAATCGTATTTTTTAGTAACGACGGTAGTTTTGATAATTTTACTATGTAAACGAAATTAAAATATTTAAATGGCTGTATCTCGTAATCTATAAGCTCCATGAGGCTTAAATTTTCATAGTGAATAGACGGGAATCGCCTCTTTTTGAAGTTTTGGTCTAGGATTTTCTCATTTTGCTGAATTTATTTAAAAAATTGTCTCTAAGAGAAGAGTTCTCATTCAAAATTTTAATTACAACTGTATTTTTAGTAACGATGGTATTTTTATTATTTTTTACTTGTGTAAACGAAATTGAAATCTTAAATGAAGCCATCTTGTAATCTATAAGCCTCTACAAGGCTGAAATTTCCATTGTTAATTGAAGAAAAACGCCTGTTTTTCTTCGATGTTTTGACCTAGGATTTTCTCATTTTTTGCTGAATTTACGAAGAAATGCTTTAAATAGAAGAGTTCTCATTAAAAATTTTAATTACAATCCTATTTTTAGTAACGACAGTTTTTTTTATTATTTTTTACTATGTAAACGAAATTGAAATCTTTAAATGGCTGTATCTCGTAATCTATAAGACCTACGAGGCTGAAATTTCCATAGTGAATAGACGGGAATCGTCTCTTTTTTCGAAGTTTTGACCTGGATTTCTCATTTTTGCTGATTTACAAAATTGCTTCAAATAGAAGAGTTCTCATTCAAAATTTTAATTACAATCGTATATTTAGCAACGAAGGTAGTTTTGATTATTTTTTACTATGTAAACGAAATTGAAATCTTTAAATGGCTGTATCTCGTTATCTATAAGCCCTACGAGGCTGAACACGAATAGACGGAAATCGCCTTTTTGATGTTTAATCTAGGATTTTCTCATTTTACAATTACGAAAAATGCTTTAATTGAAGAGTTCTCATTCAAAATTTTAATTACAATCGTATTTTTAGTAACGACGGTAGTTTTGATTATTTTTTCCTATGTAAACAAAATTGAAATCTATAAATGGCTGTATCTCGTAAATTATAAGGCCTACTAGGCAGAAATTTTCATAGTGAATAGTCGGGAATCGCCTCTTTTTTCTAAGTTTTAACTTAGAATTTCTGCTTTTTGCTTGAATTTACGAAAAATGTTTAAAGAGAAGAGTTTCATTCAAAATTTTTATTACAACTTATTTTTAGTAACGACGGTAGTTTGATATTTTACTATGTAAACGAAATTAAAATCTTTAAATGGCTGTATCTCCTAAACTGTAAGCCCTACGAAGCTGAATGGTTAGAATAGATTTATTCGCCTCTTTTGAAGTTTTGACTCAGGGATTTACTTCATTTTTTGCTGAATTTACGAAAAAGCTTTAAACAGAAGAGTTTCTCATTCAAAATTTTAATTACAATCGTATTTTTTTAGTAACGACGGTAGTTTGATATTTGTTTATTGCGTAAACTGAAATTAAAATTTTTAAATGGCTGTATCTCGTAATCTATAAGCCCTATTGAGGTTGAAATTTCCATAGCAAATACAGATGGGAATCAGTCTCTTTTTCGAAGTTTTTAATTTAGGATTTTCTATATTTTTTATTAGTTTTACGAAAAATGCTTTTAATAGAAGAGTTCTTATTCAAAAATTTTTATTACAACTTATTTTTAGTAACGACGGTAGTTTTGATATATTTTTACTTATGTAAACGAAATTGAAATTTTTAAATGGCTGTATCTCAAACTATAAGCCCATGAAGCTGAAATTTCCATAGTGAATAGACGGGAATCTCTCTTTTTTTCAGTTTTGACCTAGGATTTTCATTTTTTTGCTGAATTTTATTGCAAAAACGCTTTAAATAGAAGAGTTCCCATTAAAAATTTTAATTACAATCGTATTTTTAGTAACGACGGTAGTTTTTATTATTTTTTCCTATGTATACGAAATTGAAATCTTTAAATGGCTAATTCTCGTAATCTATAAGCCCTACGAGGCTGAATGGCACGATAGACGGGAATCGCTCTTTTCGAAGTTTTGACTTAGGATTTTCTGTATTTTTTGCTGAATTTACGAAAATGTATTAATAGGAAGAGTTCTATCTAAACGTAATTATAATCGTATTTCTTAGTAACGACGGTAGTTTTGAAGATATTTTTACTATGTGTAAACGAAATTGGAATATTTAAATGGCTGTATCTCGTAATCTATAAGCTCTACGAGGCTGAAATTTCCATAGTAAATATGACAGGAATCGCCCCTTTTTCAAGTTTAGACTCTAGATTTTCTCATTTTTGCTGAATTTACGAAATGTTTAAATAGAAGAGAGTTCTCATTCAAAATTTTAATTTCATAATCGTATTTTAGTAACGATAGGTTTCGATAATTTTACTATAAACGAAATTAAAATATTTAAATGGCTGCATCTGTAATCTATAAGCCTTACGAGGCTGAAATTTCATAGTGAATAGACGGAATCGCCTCTTTTTTGAAGTTTCATTCAGGATTTTCATTTTGCTGAATTTATTGAAAAATTGCTTCCAATAGAATAGAGTTCATTCAAATTTTAATTACAAACTGTATTTAGCAACGATGGTATTTTTATTATTTTTTCTATGTAAACGAAATTGAAATCTTCAAATGGCTGTATCTTGTAATCTATAAGCCCTACAAGGCTGAAATTTCATTGTTAATTGAAGAAAAACTGTTTTTTCTGATGTTTTGATTAGATTTTCTCATTTTTGGTTGGAATTTACGAAGAAATGCTTTTAAATAGAAGAGTTCTCATTAAAAATTTTAATTACAATCCTATTTTTAGTAACGACAGTTTTTTTATTATTTACTATGTAAACGAAGTTGAAAATCTTTAAATGCCATCTGTAATCTATAAGACTCATGAGGCTGAAATTGGTAGTGAATAGACGGGAATCGCCTCTTTTTCTGAAGTTTAATCTAGATTTTTCATTTTTGCTGAATTTACGGAAAAATTGTCAAATAGAAGAGTTCTCATTCAAAATTTTAATTACAATCGTATATTTATAACGAAGGTAGTTTTGATTATTTTTTACTATGTAAATGAAATTGAAATCTTTAAATTAGCTGTATCTCGTAATCTATAAGCCCTTACGAGGCTGAAATTTCATTGTGAATAGACGGAAATCGCCTCTTTTTCGATGTTTTACCTAGGATTTTCTCATTTTTGCTGAATTTACGAAAAATGCTTTAAAATGGAAGAGTTCATTCAAAAATTTTAATTACACCGTATTTTAGTAAACGACGTAGTTTTGATTATTTTACTATGTAAACGAAATTGAAATCTTTAAATGACTGTATCCTGTAAACTATGAGCCCTACGAGGCTGAAATTTCCGTATAGTAAATAGACAGAATGGCCTCTTTTTCTAGTTTCAATTCTAGACTTTCTCAATTTTTACAGTTACGAAAAAATGCGATAAATAGAAGAGTTCTCTTCAAGAATTTTAATTCATAATCGTATATTTTTAACGACGGTAGTTTTGATGATTATTTACTATGTAAACGAAATTGAAATCTTTATATGGCTCTATCTCGTAAACTATAAGCCCTACGAGGCTGAAATTTCCATAGTGAAGAGACAGGAATCGCTTCTTTTTTCGAAGTTTTGACTCTAGGATTTTCTATATTTTTGCTGAATTTACGAAAAATGCTTTAAATAAAAGAGTTTTCATTCAAAATTTTAATTACAAAACGTATTTTTAGTAAATAACGGTAGTTTTAATTATTTTTTCCTATGTAAACGAAATTGAAATCTTTAAATGGGTGTATCTCAGACTATAAGCCCTACGTGGCTGAAATTTCCATTGTGAATTGTCGGGAATCGCCTTATTTTTCGACGTTTTGACCTACGATTTTCTCATTTTTTGCTGATATTGCGAAAAAATGCTTTAAATAGAAGAGTTCTCATTCAAAATTTTAATTACAATCGTATTTTTAGTAACGACGGTAGTTTTGATTATTTTTCCTGTAACGAAATTGAAAAATCTTAAAAGCTGTATCTGTAATCTAAAAGCCCTACGAGGCTGAATGGCAGTGAATAGTCGGGAAGCGCTCTTTTTTCGAAGTTTTGACCTAGGATTTTCATTTTGCTGAATTACGAAAAATTGCTTCGAGTAGAAGAGTTCTCATTCGCAATTTAATACAATCATTTTTAGTAACGACGGTAGTTTTGATATTTGTTTACTATGCAACGAAATTGAAATTTCAAAATTGGCTGTATCTAGTAATCTATAAGCCCTACGAGGCTGGAAATTTTCATATAATAGATGGGAATCATTTCTTTTTCGAAGTTTTGACCTAGATTTTCATTTTTTCTGAATTTACGAAAAATTGCTTCAAATAGAAGAGTTCTCATTCAAAATTTTATCTTACAACCGTATTTTTTAGTAACGGCGGTAGTTTTGATTATTTTTAACTATGTAAACGAAATTCAAATCTTTAAATGGCTGTATCTCGTAATCTATAAGCCCTACGAGGCTGAAATTTCCATTGTGAATAGAAGAAATTCGCCTGTTTTTTCGATGATTTGACCTCGGATTTTCTCATACTTTGCTGAATATACGAAAAATGCTTTAAATAGAAGAGTTCTCATTCAAAATTTTAAAATATAACTTATTTTTTAGTAACGAGGGTAGTTTTGATTATTTTTAATTTTAACAGAAATTGAAATCTTAAATGGCTGTATCTCGTAATCTATAAAGCCCTACGAGGCTGAAATTTCCAGTGAATAGACTGGAATCGCTCTTTTTAAAGTTTAACGAGATTTTCTCATTTTTTGCTGAATTTACGAAAAATTGCTTTAAATAGAAGTGTTCTCATTCAAAATTTTTATTACAATCGTAATTTTAGTAACGACGGTAGTTTTGATTATTTTTTCCTATGTAAACGAAATTGAAATTCCTAAATGGCTGGTCTTGTAAATTATAAGGCTCATGAGAAATTTCCATAGTAAATAGACGGGAATCGCCTCTTTTTCGAAGTTTTGACCTAGGATTTTCTCATTTTTTGCTGAATTTACGAAAAATTGCTTCAGGTAGAAGAGTTCTCATTCAAAATTTTAATTTCAATCGTATTTTTAGTAACGACGGTAGTTTTGATATTTGTTTATTATGTTAAATGAAATTGGAAATTTTTAAAATGGCTGTGTCTCGTAATCTATAAGCCCATGAGGCATTGAAATTTCCATAGTGAATAGACGGGAATCGCCTCCTTTTTCGAAGTTTTGACTTTAGGATTTTCATTTTTTGCTGAATTTACGAAAATGCTTTAAATAGAAGAGTTCATTCAAAATTTTAATTACACCTTATTTTTAGTAACGACGGTTTATCAATTTTACTATGTAAACGAAATTCAAATCTTTACATGGCTGTATCCGTAAACTACATGCCCTACGACGCTGAAATTTCTATAGTGAAGAGACGGGAATCGCTCTTTTTCGGTTTTGAACTACATTTTCTCATTTTTTGCTGAATTTACGAAAAAATGCTTTAAATAGAATGTTCTTATTCAAAATTTTAATTTTAATCGTATTTTAGTAACGACGGTAGTTTTGATTATTTTTTACTTTGTAAACGAAATTGAAATCTCAAAGTGGTTCTATCTCGTAAACTGTAAACCTCACGAGGCTGAAATTTCATAGTGAATAGAGGGAATCGCTCTTTTTTCAAGGTTTTGATCACCTAGAATTTTCTATATTTTTTGCTAAATTTATGAAAAATGCTTTAAATAGAAGAGTTTCATTCAAAATTTTAATTACACTCGTATTTTTAGTAACGACGGGAGTTTTAATTATTTTTTCCTATGTAAACGAAGTTTAGATCTTTTAATGGCTGTATCTCGTGTAACTATAAGCCCCATTATTTGAAATTTCCCTAGTGAATAGACGGAATCGCCTCTTTTTCAAGCATTGACCTATGATTTTCTATTTTGCTGAATTTACGAAAAAAATGTTTTAAATAGAACACTTCATTCAAAATTTACCATAATCGTATTTTTAGTAACGACGGTAGTTTTGATTATTTTTACTATATAAACGAAATTGAAATCTTTAAATGGCTGTACGTAATCTAAGAGCCCATGAGTCTGAAATTTTCTATAGTGAATTAAATATTTAATCGCCTTTTTCGACGTTGCGACTTAGGATTTTCATTTTTGCTGATATTGCGAAAAATGCTTTAAATAGAAGAGTTCTATTCAAAAATTTTAATTACAATCCTTTTTTTAGTAACGACGGTAGTTTTGATTATTTTTTCCTATGTAAACGAAATTGAAAACTTTAAATGGCTGTATTCCGTAATTTATAAGTTTCACGAGGCTGAAATTTCCATAGTAAAGAAGTCGGGAATCGCCTTTTTTTTCGAAGTTTTGACTTCAGGATTTTTTCTAGTATTTTGCTGAATTTACAAAAATTGCTTTAAATAGAAGAGTCCCTATCTAAAATTTTAATTACAATCGTATTTTTAGTAACGACAGTAATTTATTATATTATTTACTATAAACGAAATTGAAATTTTTAATTGGCTGTATCTCGTAATCTATAAGCTCTATGAGTTGAATGCACAGTATTAGACAGGAACGCTCTTTTTCGGGAAGTTTGACCTTAGATTTTCTCATTTTTTAAGCAATTTACGAAAATGCTTTTAATAGAAGAGTTCTATTCAAATTTTAATTACAATCGTATTTTTAGTAACGACTGTAGTTTTGAATATTTTTACTATGTAAACGAAATTGAAATTCCTATGGCTGTATCTCGTAATCTATAAGCCCTACGAGGCTGAAATTTCCATAGTGAATAAACGGGAATCGCCTCTTTTTTCGAACTTTTGACCTAGGATTTTCTCATTTTTTGCTGAATTTACGAAGAATTGCTTCAAAAAGAAGAGTTCTCATTCAAAATTTTAATTACAATCGTATTTTAAGTAACGCAGGTAGTTTTGATTATTTTTTACTATATAAACGAAATTGAAATCTTTTAATGGCTGTATTCTGTAATTCATAAGCTCCTACGAGGCTGAAATTTCCATAGTGAAGACGTGAATCATTCTTTTTCGAAGTTTTGACTCAGGATTTTTCATTTTTTGCTGAATTTACGAAAATTGCTTCCAAATAGAAGAGTTCTCATCTAAAATTTTAATTACAAAACGTATTTTTTGTAACGACGGTAGTTTTGATTATTTTTTATTATGTAAACGAAATTGGAAATTTTTAAATGGCTGATTCGTAAACTATGCTTCTCCTACGAGGTTGAATGGCAGTGAATAGACGGAATCACTCTTTTTTGAAGTTTCGAATTTAGGATTTCCTCATTTTTGGCTGAATTTACGAAAAAATGCTTGAAATAGAAGAGTTCTCTTCAAAAATTTTATTACAATCGTATTTTTAGTAACGACGGTAGTTTTGATTATTTTTTACTATGTAAACGAAATTGAAATCTTTAAATGGCTGTATCTCGTAAACTATAAGCCCTACGAGGCTGAAATTTCCATAGTAAATAGATAGGAATCGCAATCTTTTCAGAAGTTTTGACCTAGGACTTTCATGCACTTTACAATTTACGAAAAAATGCTTTAAATAGAAGAGTTCTTTCAAAATTTTAATTGATAATCGTATTTTTGTAACGACGGTAGTTTTTATTATTTTTTACTATATAAACGAAATTGAAATCTTTAAATGGCTGTATCACGTAATCTAAGGCTCCTACGAGTCTGAAATTATAGTGAATAGAAGTGAATCGCCTTCTTTTTTCGACGTTGCGACCTAGGATTTTCTATTTTTTGCTGAATTTACGAAAAAATGCTTGAAATAGAAGAGTTCTCCTTCAAAATTTTATTTACAATCGTATTTTTAGTAACGACGGTAGTTTTGATTATTTTTTACTATGTAAACGAAATTGAAATCTTTAAATGGCTGTATCTCGTAATCTGTAAGCCCTACGAGGCTGAAATTTCCATAGTGAAAAGACGAGAATCGCCTCTTTTTCGAAATTTTGACTTAGGATTTTCTCATTTTTTGCTGAATTTACGAAAAATTGCTTCAAAAAGAAGAGTTCTTATTCAAAATTTTATTTACAATCGTATTTTTAGTAACGACGGTTGTTTTGTTTATTTTTTACTACGTAAACGAAATTGAAAACTTTAAATGGCTGTATCTTGTAAACTATAAGCCCTACGAGGTTGAAATTTCCATAGTGAATAGACGGGAATCGCTCTTTTTTCGACGTTTTGACTAGGATTTTCATTTTTGCTGAATTTACGAAAAAATGCTTCAAATAGAAGAGTTCTCATTCAAAATTTTAATTAAAATCGTATTTTTAGTAACGACGGTAGTTTTGATTATTTTTTACTATGTAAACGAAATTGAAATCTTTAAATGGCTGTATCTCGTAATCTATAAGCCCTATGAGGCAGAAATTTGCATAGTGAATAGACGGGAATCGCCTCTTTTTCCATGTTTTGACTTAGATTTTCATAATTTTGCTAAATTTACGAAAAATGCTCTTAAATAGAAGAGTTCTCATTCAAAATTTTAATTACAATCGTATTTTTAGTAACGACGGTAGTTTTGTTTATTTTTTTCTATATATACGAAATTGAAATATTTTAAATGGTTGTATCTCGTAATCTATAAGCCTTACGAGGCTGAAATTTTCATAGTGAATAGACGGGATTCGCCTCTTTTTTCGACTTTTTGACTAGGATTTTCTCATTTTTTGCTGAATTTATGAAAAAATGCTTTAAATAGAAGAGTTCTCATTCAAAATTTTAATTACAATCCTATTTTTAGTAACGATGGTAGTTTTAATATTTTTTAACTTTGTAAACGAAATTGAAATATTTAAATGGCTGTATCTCGTAATCTATAAGCACTACGAGGCTGAAATCCTATAGTAATTAGACGGGAATCGCCTTTTTTTTCGGAAGTTTTGACCTAGTATTTTCTTTCATTTTTGCTGGACTTTACGAAAAAAAATGCTTTATATAAGAGTTCTTAATTCAAAATTTTACATAATCGTATTTTTAGTAACGATGGTAGTTTTAATTATTTTTACTATGTAAAGGAAATTGAAATATTTAAAATGGCTGTATATCGTAATCTATAAGCCCTACGAGAGGCTAATATTTTCATAGAATACAGACGGGAATCGCCTCTTTTTCGGAAGTTTTGACTCTAGATTTTCTCATTTTTGCTGAATTAATGAAAAATGCTTAAATAGAAGAGTTTCCATTCAAAATTTGACTACAATCGTATTTTAGTAACGACGGTAGTTTTGATATTTGTTTATTATGTAAAAACTGAAATCTTAAAATGGCTGTATCTCTGTAATCTATGAGCCCTACGAGGCTGAGAAACTATAGTGAATAGACGGGAATCGCCTCTTTATTTCTGAAGTTTTGACCTAGGATTTTCTCATTTTTTGTTGAATTCATGAAAAATGTTTTTAAATAGAAGAGTTTCATTCAAAAATTTTAATTACAATCGTATTTTAGTAACGACGGTAGTTTCATTTATTTTTCCTATGTAAACGAAATAGAAATCTTTAAATGGCTGATTCTCGTAATCTATGGGCCCTACGAGGCTGAAATTTCCATAGTGAATAGACGGGAATCATTCTTTTCTGGAAGTTTAGACTCAGATTTTCATTTTTTGCTGAATTTACGAGAAAATGCCTTAAATAGAAGAGTTCTCATTCAAAATTTTAATTACAATCGTATTTTTGTAATGACGGTAGTTTTGATTATTTTTTACTATGTACACGAAATTGAATATTTAAATGGCTGTTTCGTAATCTATAAGCCCTACGTGAGGCTTAAATTACAGTGAATAGACGGGAATCGCTCTTTTTCGAAGTTTTGCCTAGGAATTTCATATTTTGCTGAATTTACGAAAAATTGCTTCAAAATAGGAGTTTTCATTCAAAATTTTAATTACAACTGTATTTTTAGTAACGACGGTAGTTTTGATTATTTTTATCTATGTAAACGAAATTGAAATCTTGAAATGGCTGTATCTTGTAATCTACAAGCCCTACAAGGCTGAAATTTCCATTGTTAATAGAAGAAAAACGCCTGTTTTTACGATGTTTTGACTAGATTTTCTATATTTTTTGCTGAATTTATAAAAATGCTTTAAATAGGAAGAGTTCCCATTAAAAATTCTCATTACAATCCTATTTTTAGTAACGACAGTATTTTATTATTTTTTACTATGTAAACGAAATTGAAATCTTTTAAATGGCTGTATTTCGTAACTATAAGCCCAAGAGGCTGAAATTTCCATAGTGAATAGACGGGAATCGCCTCTTTTTTCGGAAGTTTTGACCTAGGATTTTCTAATTTTTTGCTGAATTTACGAAAAATTGCTTCAAATAGAAGAGTTCTCATTCAAAATTTTAATTACAATCGTATTTTTAGTAACGACGGTAGTTTGGCAGTTTGTTTACTTTGCGTAAACGGAAATTGAAATTTTTAAATGGCTGTATCTCGTAATCTATGTTTCCTTACGAAGCTGAAATTTCCATAGTAAATAGACGGGAATCGTTCTTTTCGAAGTTTTGACCTAGGATTTTCTTATTTTTGGCTGAATTTACGAAAAATGCTTTAAATAGAAGAGTTCTATTCAAAATTTTTATTACAAACTCATTTTTAGTAACGACGGTAGTTTCGAGTTTTTTTATTATGTAAACGAAAATTGAAATCTTAAATGCTGTATCTCGTAAACTATAAGCCCTACGAAGCTGAAATTTATAGTGAATGGATTTAACTTCTCTTTTTCGAAGTTTTGACCTAGGATTTTCTCATTTTTTGCTGAATTTACGAAAAAATGCCTTAAATAGAAGAGTTCTCATTCAAAATTTTAATTACAATCGTATTTTTAGTAACGACGGTAGTTTTGATTATTTTTTCCTATGTAAACGAAATTGAAATCTTTAAATGGCTGATTCTCGTAATCTATAAGCCCTACGAGGCTGAAATGCAGGAATGGACGGGAATCGCCTCTTTTTTCGAAGTTTACACCTAGGATTTTCTCATTTTTTGCTGAATTTACGAAAAAATGCCTTAAATAGAAGAGTTCTCATTCAAAATTTTAATTACAATCGTATTTTTAGTAACGACGGTAGTTTTGATTATTTTTTACTATGTAAACGAAATTTAAATATTTAAATACTGTATCTCGTAATCTATAAGCCTCTACGAGGCTGAAATGCATAGTGAATAGATTTGAATCGCTTCTTTTTCGAAGTTTTCACCTAGGATTTTCTCATTTTTTGCTGAATTTACGAAAAAATGCTTTATATAGAAGAGTTCTCATTCAAAATTTTAATTACAATCGTATTTTTAGTAACGATGGTAGTTTTAATTATTTTTTACTATGTAAAGGAAATTGAAATATTTAAATGGTTGTATATCAATCTATAAGTCTCTACGAGGCTGGATATTTTCTAGTAGTGAATAGACGGGAATCGCCTCTTTTTTTCGAAGTTTTGACCTAGGATTTTCTCATTTTTTGCTGAATTCACGAAAAAATGCTTTAAATAGAAGAGTTTCCATTCAAAATTTTAATTACAATCGTATTTTTAGTACAACGATTTGCAGTTTTGATATTGTTTACTATGTAAAAACTGGAAATCTTAAAATGGCTGTATCTCGTAACTATGAGCCCTACGAGGCTGAAATATAGTGAAGGTGGATTAATCGCTCTCTATTTCGAAGTTTTGACCTAGGATTTTCATTTTTTGCCAATTCACGAAAAAATGCTTTAAATAGAAGAGTTTCATTCGCACTTTAATTACAATCGTATTTTTAGTAACGATTTATAGTTTTACGATTTTTTCATGTAAACGAAAGAAATCTTAAATGGCTGATTCTCGTAATCTATATTCTACGAGGCTGAAATTTCCATAGTGAATAGACGGGAATCGCCTTTTTTTTTCGAAGTTTAGACCTAGGATTTTCTCATTTTTTGCTGAATTTACGAAAAAATGCCTTAAATAGAAGAGTTCTCATTCAAAATTTTAATTACACCGTATTTTTAGTAACGACGGTAGTTTTGATTATTTTACTATGTACAATGAAATTGAAATATTTAAATGGCTGTTTCTCGTAATCTATGTTTCTACGAGGCTTAAATTTTCATAGTGAATAGACGGAATCGCCTCTTTTTCTGAAGTTTTGCTCCTAGGATTTTCTCATTTTCGCTGAATTACGAAAATTGCTTCAAATAGTAGAGTTCTCATTCAAAATTTTAATTACAACCGTATTTTTAGTAACGACGGTAGTTTTGATTATTTTTATTCATGTAAACGAAATTGAAATCTTAAATGGCTGTATCTTGTAATCTACAAGCCCTACACAAGGCTGAAATTTTTATTGTTAATAGAAGAAAAATTGTTTTTACGATGTTTTAAATTTAGATTTTTCTATTTTTTGCTGAATTTTGATAAAAAATGCTTTAAATAGAAGAGTTCTCATTAAAAATTTCTATTACAATCCTATTTTTATAACGACAGTATTTTTTTATTATTTTTACTATGTAAACGAAAATTGAAATCTTTAAATGGCTGTATCTTCGTAATCTATAAGCCCTAAGAGGCTGAAATTTCCATAGTGAATAGACGGGAATCGCCTCTTTTTTCGAAGTTTTGACCTAGGATTTTCTAATTTTTTGCTGAATTTACGAAAAATTGCTTCAAATAGAAGAGTTCTCATTCAAAATTTTAATCAAAATCGTATTTTTAGTAACGACGGTAGTTTGATATTTGTTTACTATGTAAACGAAATTGAAATTTTTAAATGGCTGTATCTCGTAATCTATATTTCTACGAAGCTGAATGTATAATAGTAAATAGACGGAATCGCCTCTTTTTCGGCGTTTGACCTAGGATTTTCTTATTTTTTGCTGAATTTACGAAAAAATGCTTTAAATAGAAGAGTTCTCATTCAAAATTTTTATTACAAACCTATTTTTAGTAACGATTTAGTTTTGTTTTACTATGTAAACGAAATTGAAATCTTAAATGGCTGTATCTCAAACTATGTGTTTCTCCTACGAAGCTGAAATTTCCATAGTGAATGGACGGGAATCCCCTCTTTTTTCGAAGTTTTGACCTAGGATTTTCTCATTTTTTGCTGAATTTACGAAAAAATGCCTTAAATAGAAGAGTTCTCATTCAAAATTTTAATTACAATCGTATTTTTTAGTAACGATTATAGTTTTGATTATTTTTCCTGTGTAAACGACATTGAAATCTTTACAATGGCTGATTCTTGTCATCTATGAGCCCTACGAGGCTGGAAATTTCCATAGTGAATGGACGGGAATCGCCTCTTTTTCGAAGCGTTTAGACTCAGGATTTTCAGTTTTTTGCTGAATTTACGAAAAAATGCCTTAAATAGAAGAGTTCTCATTCAAAATTTTAATTACAATCGTATTTTTAGTAACGACGGTAGTTTTGATTATTTTTTACTATGTAAACGAAATTTAAATATTTAAATGGCTGTATCTCGTAATCTATAAGCCCTACGAGGCTGAAATTTCCATAGTGAATAGACGGGAATCGCCTTTTCGGAAGCTTCACCTAGGATTTTCATTTTATTGAATTTACGAATAATTGCTTTCCAAAAGAAGAGTTCTCATTCAAAATTTTAATTACAATCGTACTTGGCAACGCAGGTAGTTTTGATTATTTTACTATATAAACGAAATTGAAATATTTAAATGGCTGTATCTCGTAATCTATGTTTCTCATGAGGCTGAAATTTCTATAGTGAATAGACGGGATCGGCCTTTTTCGACTTTGACTAGGATTTTCTATTTGCTGAATTTATTGAAAAATGCTTTAAATAGAAGAGTTCTTTATTCAAAAAATTTTAATTACAATCCATTTTAGTAACGATGGTAGTTTAATATTTTTTAACTATGTAAACGAAATTGAAATATTTAATGGCTGTATCTCGTAATTGGTAAGCAATTACGAGGCTGAAACTTCCATAGTAATTAGACGGGAATCAGCCTTTTTTCGAAATTTTGACCTAGGATTTTCTATATTTTATTGACTTTTAACGAAAAAATGCTTTATATAGAAGAGTTCTAATTCAAAATTTTAATTACAATCGTATTTTTAGTAACGATGGTAGTTTTGATTATTTTTTACTATGTAAAGGAAATTGAAATATTTAAATGGCTGTATCTCGTAATCTATAAGCCCTACGAGGCTGATATTTTCATAGTGAATAGACGGGAATCGCCTCTTTTTTTTCAGTTTTGACCTAGGATTTTCTCATTTTTTGCTGAATTCACGAAAAAATGCTTTAAATAGAAGAGTTTCCATTCAAAATTTTAATTACAATCGTATTTTTAGTAACGACGGTAGTTTTATTTATTTTTTTTACTATGTAAACGAAATTGAAATCTTTAAATGGCTGATTCTCGTAATCTATGGGCCCTACGAGGCTGAAATTTCCATAGTGAATAGACGGGAATCGCCTTTTTTCGGGAAGTTTAGACCTAGATTTTCTATATTTTTGCTGGAATTTACGAAAAATGTCTTAAATAGAAGAGTTCTCATTCAAAAATTTAATTACAATCGTATTTTTAGTAACGACGGTGGTTTTGATTATTTTACTATGTAATAATGCAGTTCGAAATATTTAAATGGCTGTTTCTGTAATCTATAAGCCCTACGAGGCTGGAATTTTCATAGTGAATAGACGGGAATCACCTCTTTTTCGAAGTTTTATTCTAGGATTTTCTGCCATTTTTGCTGAATTTACGAAAAATTGCTTTAAATAGTAGAGTTCCTATTCAAAAATTTTAATTACAAACTGTATTTATTTTTAGTAACGACGGTAGTTTTGATTATTTTTATCTATGTAAACGAAATTGAAATCTTGAAATGGCTGTATCTTGTAATCTACAAGCCCTACAAGGCTGAAATTTCCATTGTTAATAGAAGAAAAACGCCTGTTTTTACGATGTTTTGACCTAGGATTTTCTCATTTTTTGCTGAATTTACAAAAAAATGCTTTAAATAGAAGAGTTCTCATTAAAAATTTTCATTACAATCCTATTTTTAGTAATGATGTATTTTTTATTATTTTTACTATGTAATGAAATTGAAATCTTTAAATGGCTGTATCTCGTAATTATAAGTCTTATGAGGCTGAAATTTAAGCAGTGAATAGACGGGAATCGCTCTTTTTCGAAGTTTTGACTCCATAGGATTTTCAATTTTTGCTGAATTTACAAAAATTGCTTCAAATAGAAGAGTTCTCATTCAAAATTTTAATTACAATCGTATTTTTAGTAACGACGGTAGTTTGATATTTGTTTACTATGTAAACGAAATTGAAATTTTTAAATGGCTGTATCTCGTAATCTATAAGCCCTACGAAGCTGAAATTTTTCCATAGTAAATAGACGGAATCGCCTTTTTCAGTTTTGACCTAGATTTTCTTATTTTTGCTGAATTTACGAAAAATGCTTTAAATAGAAGAGTTCTCATTCAAAATTTTATTACAAAAACCTATTTTTAGTAAATTCCATTTGTAGTTTTGTTTTTTTTTTTTTTACTATGTAAACGAAATTGAAATCTTAAAATGGCTGTATCTCGTAAACTATAAGCCCTACGAAGCTGAAATTTCCATAGTGAATGGACGGGAATCCTTTTTTCGGAAGTTTTGACTCAGATTTTCTCATATATTTTGCTGAATTTATGAAAATGCCTTAAATAGAAGAGTTCCTTGGTCTGAAAATTTTAATTTACAAACGTATTAGTAACGACGGTAGTTTTGATTATTTTTTCCTATGTAAACGAAATTGAAATCTTTAAATGGCTGATTCTCGTAATCTATAAGCCCTACGAGGCTGAAATTTCCATAGTGAATGGACGGGAATCGCCTCTTTTTTCGGAAGTTTAGACCTAGGATTTTCATTTTGCTGAATTTACGAAAAAATGCCTTAAATAGAAGAGTTCTCATTCAAAATTTTAATTACAATCGTATTTTTAGTAACGACGGTAGTTTTGATTATTTTTTACTATGTAAACGAAATTTAAATATTTAAATGGCTGTATCTCGTAATCTATAGTTCACGAGGCCGAAATTTCCATAGTGAACAGACGGGAATCGCCTCTTTTCGTGTTTTCACTCAGGATTTTCTCATATTTTTGCTGAATTTACGAACAATTGCTTCAAAAGAAGAGTTCTCATTCAAAATTTTAATTACAATCGTACTTTTGGCAACGCAGGTAGTTTTGATTATTTTTTACTATATAAACGAAATTGAAATATTTAAATCGCTGTATCTCGTAATCTATAAGCCTTACGAGGCTGAAATTTTCATAGTGAATAGACGGGATTCGCCTTTTTTTCGACTTTTTGACTAGGATTTTCTCATTTTTTGCTGAATTTACGAAAAAATGCTTTAAATAGAAGAGTTCTTTCCATAGTAATTAGACGGGAATCGCCTTTTTTCGAAATTTGACTTCAGGATTTTCTCATTTTTGCTGACTTTACGAAAAATCGCTTTATATAGAAGAGTTCTCATTCAAAATTTTAATTACAATCGTATTTTTAGTAACGATGGTAGTTTTGATTATTTTTTACTATGTAAAGGAAATTGAAATATTTAAATGGTTGTATCTCGTAATCTATAAGCCCTACGAGGCTGATATTTTCATAGTGAATAGACGGGAATCGCCTCTTTTTTTCGGAGTTTTGGTCTAGGGTTTTCTCATTTTTTGCTGAATTCACGAGAAAATGCTTTAAATAGAAGAGTTTCATCTCGTAATTTAATTACAATCGTATTTTTTAGTAACGATTGCAGTTTTATTTATTTTTTTACTATGTAAACGAAATTGAAATTCAAATGGCTTGATTCCTCGTAATCTATGGGCTCCTACGAGGTTGAAATTTCCATAGTGAATAGACGGAAATCGCCTTTTTTTTCGAAGTTTAGATCAGGATTTTCTCATTTTTTGCTGAATTTACGAAAAAATGCCTTAAATAGAAGAGTTCTCATTCAAAATTTTAATTACAATCGTATTTTTAGTAACGACGGTAGTTTTGATTTTTTTTTTACTATGTACACGAAATTGAAATATTTAAATGGTTGTTTCTCGTAATCTATAAGCCCTACGAGGCTGAAATTTTCTACAGTAGTTTAGACGGAATCACTCTCTTTTTCAAGTTTCGTTTTGTGATTTTCTCATTTTTGCTGAATTTATTAAAAAATTGCTTTAAATAGTAGAGTTCTCATTCAAAATTTTAATTACAAATCGTATTTTTAGTAACGATGGTAGTTTTGATTATTTTTATTCATGTAAACGAAATTGAAATTTTGAAATGGCTGTATCTTGTAATTCATGTCTTAAGGCTGAAATTTCCATTGTTAATAGAAGAAAACGCTGTTTTACGATGTTTTGACCTAGATTTTCATTTTTGCTGAATTTACAAAAAAATGCTTTAAATAGAAGAGTTCTCATTAAAAATTTTCATTACAACTTCTATTTTAGTAACGACAGTATTTTTATTATTTTTACTATGTAAACGAATGAAATCTTTAAATGGCTGTATCCTGTAATCTATAAGCCCTAATAGGCTGAAATTTCCATAGTACTAGACGGGAATCGCCTTTTTTTCGGGAAGTTTTGACCTAGGAATTTATCTAATTTTTGCTGAATTTATGATAAATTGCTTCAGATAGAGGAGTTCTGATTCACAAATTTTAATTACAATCGTATTTTTAGTAACGACGGTAGAAGCTTGATATTTGCTTACTATAAACGAAATTGAAATTTTAAATGGCTGTATCTTCGTAATCTATAAGCCCTACGAAGCTGAAATTTCCATAGTAATAGACGGGAATCGCTCTCTTTTGGAAGTTTTGACCTAGGATTTTCTTATTTTTTGCTGAATTTACGAAAAAATGCTTTAAATAGAAGAGTTCTCATTCAAAATTTTTATTACAAACCTATTTTTAGTAACGACGGTAGTTTTGTTTTTTTTACTATGTAAACGAAATTGAAATCTTAAAATGGCTGTATCTCGCGTAAACTATAAGCCTTCCGCCAGTTGAAATCATAGTGAATAGACGTGAATCCCTCTTTTACGAGACGTTTTGACCTAGGATTTTCTCATTTTTTGCTGAATTTACGAAAAAATGCCTTAAATAGAAGAGTTCTCATTCAAAATTTTAATTACACCGTATTTTTTTAGTAACGACGGTAGTTTTGATTATTTTTCATGTAAACGAAATTGAAATTCTTAAATGGCTGATTCTCGTAATTCCATAAGTCACGAGGCTGGAAATTGCTAGTGAATAAACGGGAATCGCCTTTTCGAAGTTTAGGATCTAGATTTTTCTATTTTTTGGTTGAATTTACGAAAAATGCCTTAAATAGAAGAGTTCTCATTCAAAATTTTACTATAATCGTATTTTTAGTAACGACGGGTAGTTTTGATTTATTTTTTACTATGGGAACGAAATTGAAAACTTTTAAACGGCTGTATCTCGTAATCTATGTTTCACGAGTTGAAATTTCCATAGTGAAGGACGGAATCGCTTCTTTTTCAGTTTTCACCTAGGATTTTCTCATTTTTTGCTGAATTTATTGAATAATTGCTTCAAAAGAAGAGTTCTCATTCAAAATTTTAATTACACCGTAATTTTACAACGCAGGTAGTTTTGATTATTTTTTACTATATAAACGAAATTGAAATATTTAAATGGCTGTATCTCGTAATCTGTTTCCTACGAGGCCGAAATTTTCTACAGTGAATAGACGGGATTCGCCTCTTTTTCGACTTTGATCAGGATTTCATTTTTGCTGAATTTACGAAAAATGCTTTAAATAGAAGAGTTCTCATTCAAAATTTTAATTACAATCCTATTTTTAATAACGATGGTAGTTTTAATTATTTTTACTATGTAAACGTGAAATTGAAATATTTAAAATGAAGCTGTATCTCGTAATCTATAAGCACTACATGAGGCTGGCTGAAACTTCCATAGTAATTAGACGGAATCGCCTTTTTTTTTTCGAATTTTGACCTAGGATTTTCATTTTGCTGACTTTACGAAAAATGCTTATATAGAAGAGTTCTAATTAAAATTTTAATTACACCGTATTTTTAGTAACGATGGTAGTTTTGATTATTTTTTACTATGTAAAGGAAATTGAAATATTTAAATGGCTGTATCTCGTAATCTATAAGCCCTACGAGGCTGATATTTTCATAGTGAATAGACGGGAATCGCCTCTGTTTTTCGAAGTTTTAACCTAGGATTTTCTCATTTTTTGCTGAATTTACGAAAAATACAAATAGAAGAGTTCTCATTCAAAAATTTTAACAATCGTATTTTTAGTAACGACGGTAGTTTTGATTTTTACTATGTAAACGAAATTGAAATCTTTAAATGGCTGTATCTCGTAAACTATAAGGTCTACGAGGCTGAAATTTCCATAGTGAATAGACGGGAATCGCCTGTTCTTTCGTTAAAGTTTGTAATTCTAGGATTTCTAATTTTTTGCTGAATTTGATGAAAAAATGCCTTAAATAGAAGAGTTTCATTCAAAATTTTAATTACAATCGTATTTTTAGTAACGGCGGTAGTTTTATCGTTTTTTACTGAGGTAAAACGAAATTGAAATATTTAAATGGCTGTATCTCGTAATCTTAAAGCCTGATGAGCTGTACCATAGTGAACAGACGGATTCGCTTTTTCGACTTTTTGACTAGGTTTTTCTCATTTTTTGCTGAATTTACGAAAAAATGCTTTAAATAGAAGAGTTCTCATTCAAAATTTTAATTACAATCCTATGTTTAGTAACGATGGTAGTTTTAATATTTTATTACTATGTAAACGAAATTGAAATATTTAAATGGTTGTATTCTTTAATCTATACACTAAGGAAACTGAAACTTCCATAGTAATTAGACGGGAATCATTTTTTCGAAGTTTTGACCTAGGATTTCTATTTTTTTGTTGAATTTACGAAAATTGCTTCAATAGTAGTTATTCTCATTTAAAATTTTAATTACAATCGTATCTTTTAGTAACGACGGTAGTTTTGATATTTTTTTACTATGTAAACGAAATTGAAATCTCTAAATGGCTGTATCTCGTAATCTATGTCCTACGAGGCTGAAATTTCCATAGTGAATAGACGGGAATTTCTTTTCGAAGTTTGACCTAGGATTTTATCATTTTTTGCTGAATTTACGAAAAATTGCTTTAAATAGAAGAGTTCTCATTAAAAATTTTAATTACAATCGTATTTTTAGTAACGACGGTAGTTTTGATTATTTTTTTACTATGTAAACGAAATTGAATTATTTAAATGGCTGTATCTGTAAAACTATAAGCCCTGGCTGAGGCTGAAATTTCCAGTGAATAGACGTGATTCGGCCTCTTTTCTCGACTTTTTGACTCAGGATTTTTCTATTTTTGCTGAATTTACGAAAAATGCTTTAAATAGAAAGTCTTTATTCAAAATTTTAATTATAATCCTATTTTTAGTAACGACGGTAGTTTTAATATTTTTTACTTGTAAACGAAATTGAAATATTTAAATGGCTGTATCTCGTAATCTATAAGTCTCTACGAGGCTGAAACTTCCATAGTAATTATGCATAGGAATCGCCTTTTTTCGAAGTTTTGACCTAGGATTTTCTCATTTTTTGCTGAATTTACGAAAAAATGCTTTAAATAGAAGAGTTCTCATTCAAAATTTTAATTACAATCGTATTTTTAGTAACGACGGTAGTTTTGATTATTTTTTACTATGTAAAGGAAATTAAAATATTTAAATGGCTGTATCTCGTAATCTATATTCTAATGAGGCTGAAATTTCCACAGAATAGACGGGAATCGCCTCTTTTCGAAGTTTTCACCTAGATTTTCATTTTGCTGAATTTACGAAAAATGCTTCCAAATAAAGAGTTCTATTCAAAATTTAATTTAAATCGTATTTTTAGTAACGACGGTTTTGATTATTTTTTACTATGTAAACGAAATTGAAATCTTAAATGGCTCTATTCGTAATCTATAAGCCCACGAGGCAGAAATTTCATAGTGAATAGAAGGGAATCGCCTCTTTTTTTCACGTTTTGACCTAGGATTTTCTCAATTTTTGCTGAATTTACGAAAAAATGCCTTAAATAGAAGAGTTCTCATTCAAAATTTTAATTACAATCGTATTTTTAGTAACGACGGTTTTGATTATTTTACTATGTTAAGTGAAATTAAAATATTTAAAATGGCTGTATCTCGTAATCTATAAGCCTCTACGAGGCTGAAATGACAGGAATAGACGGGAATCGCCTTTTTCGAAGTTTTCAATTAGATTTTCTCATTTTTTAGTTGAATTTACGAAAAATGCTTCCAAATAGAAGAGTTCTCATTCAAAATTCTAATTTAAATCGTTTTTTAGTAACGACGGTAGTTTTGATATATTTTTACTATGTAAACGAAATTGAAATTTTTAAATGGCTGTATCTCGTAAACTATAAGCCGTACGAAGCTGAAATGTCCATAGTGAATAAACGGGAATCGCCTTTTGTTTGGAAGTTTTGACCTAGGATTTTCTCATTTTTTGCTGAATTTACGAAAAAACGCTTTAAATAGAAGTGTTCCTATTAAAAATTTTAATTACAATCGTATTTTTAGTAACGATTTGTAGTTTGATTATTTTTCCATGTATACGAAATTGAAATTTTTAAATGGCTGTATCTCGTAATCTTAAACTTACGAGCTGAAATTTCCATTGTGAATAGAGCTGAAATCGCCTTTTTCTATTGTTGACTTAGATTTTCTATTTTTGCTGAATTTACGAAAAATGCTTTAAATGGAAGAGTTCTCATTCCAAATTTTAATTATAATCGTATTTTAGTAACGACGGTAGTTTTGAATATTTTTTACTATAAACGAAATTGGAATATTTAAATGGCTGTATCTGTAATCTATAAGCCCCATAAGGCTGAAATGCATAGTACAGACAGAACGCCCTTTTTCGAAGTTTAGATCTAGATTTTCATTTTTTGCTGAATTTACGAAAAATGCCTTAAATAGAAGAGTTCTTATTCAAAATTTTAATTACAATCGTATTTTTTAGTAACGATGGTAGTTTTGTGATTTATTTTTACTATAAAACGAAGTTAAAATATTTAAATGGCTGTATCTCGTAATCTATAAGCCTTACGAGGCTGAAATTTCCATAGTGAATAGACGGGAATCGCCTCTTTTCAGCAAGTTTTGGTCTAGGATTTTCTCTCATTTTTGCTGAATTTACGAAAAATTGCTTCAAAATAGAAGAGTTCATACAAAATTTTAATTACAACCGTATTTTTAGTAACGATGGTATTTTTTTATTATTTTACTATGTAAACGAAATTGAAATCTTAAATGGCTGTATCTTGTAATCTAAAGCCCTTCAAGGCTGAAATGCATTGTTAATAGAAGAAAATGCCTGTTTTGATGTTTTGACCTAGATTTTCTATTTTTTGCTTGAATTCTCTATTGAAGAAATGCTTTAAATAGAAGAAATTTCTCATTAAAAATTTTAATTGTTAATCCTATTTTTAGTAACGACAGTTTTTTTTATTATTTTTTACTATGTAAACGGTTGAAATTTTAATGGCTGTATCTCGTATCTATAAGACTCCATGAGTTGAATGATAGTGAATAGACGGAATCGCCTTTTTCGAAGTTTTGACCTAGGATTTTCTCATTTTGCTGAATTTACGAAAATTGCTTCAAATAGAAGAATTTTAATAAAATTTTAATTATAATCGTATATTTAGCAACGACGGTAGTTTTATTATTTTTACTATGTAAACGAAATTGAAATCTTTTAATGGCTGTATCTCGTGTAATCTAAACCCACGAGGCTGAAATATCTATAGTCAATAGTCGGGAATCGCCTCTTTTTCGAAGTTTGACCTAGGTTTTCCATATTTTTGCTGAATTTACGAAAAATTGCTTGAAATAGAAGAGTTCTCTCAAAAATTTTAATTACAATCGTATTTTTAGTAACGACGGTAGTTTTGATTATTTTTTACTATGTCAACGAAATTGAAATCTTTAAATGGCTGTATCTCGTAAACTATAAGCCCTACGAGGCTGAAATTTCAATGCAACAGGTAATCCCCTCTTTTTCGAAGTTTTGCCCTAGGATTTTAAATTTTGCTGAATTTACGAAAAATGCTTGAAATAGAAGAGTTCTTAAAATTTTAATTACAATCGTATTTTTAGTAACGACGGTAGTTTTGATTATTTTTACTATGTCAACAAATTGAAATCTTTAAATGGCTGTATCTCTAAACTATAGCCACGAGGCTGAAATTTCTGTGAATAGACGGAATCGCCTCTATTTTCAAGTTTTGACTAGATTCTCATTTTTTGCTGAAATTACTAAAAAATGCTTTAAATAGAAGAGTTCTTATTCAAATTTTTAATTACAATCGTATTTTTTGTAACGACGGTAGTTTTGATTATTTGTTACTATGTAAACGCAATGGAAATTTTAAATGGCTGTATCTCGTAAACTATAAGCCCTACGAGGCTGAAACAGTGAAGAGACGGGAATCGCTTTTTCGAAGTTTTGACTTTGGATTTACATTTTTTGCTGAATTAGAAAAATGCTTAATTAGAAGAGTTCTTTCAAAATTTAATTACATCGTATTTTTAGTAATGACGGTAGGTTTGATTATTTTACTATGTAACAAAATTGAAATCTTCAAATGGCTGTATCTCGTAAACTACAAGCCCTACGAGGCTGAAATTTCCATAGTGAACAGACGGGAATCGCCTCTTTTTTCGAAGTTTTGACCTAGGATTTTCTAATTTTTTGCTGAATTTACAAAAATCCTTTAAATAAAAGAGTTCTTTCAAAATTTTAATTACAATCGTATTTTGAAACGACGGTAGTTTTGATTATTTTACTATGAAACAAATTGAAATTTTAAATTGTATCTCAAACTATATGCCACGAGGCTGAAATTTCAGTACAGACAGGAATGGCCTCTTTTCGAAGTTTTGACCTAGACTTTCTCACTTTTGAAGTTACAAAAAGCGATAAATAGAAGAGTTCTCTTCAGAATTTTAATTACAA
>CAXIVR010000270.1:0-11191 GCA_964035755.1 Teleogryllus oceanicus | reverse complement strand
CAAGTCATATACACTTAAATTTTTAATTTTGTTTTTTAAAGGGGAGAAAAACCCCAGTTAATATCTTTTTTTGGATAAAAAGCAATAAATTTGAATTTAAAAGGGGAGAAAATAACAAAACAAACCCCCATGTAATAAAATCTATTTTCATGGATAAATAAGCAATAAATTTTGAATTTTGAAAGGGAGAAAAAAAAACAAAACAACTCCCATATAATAAAATATATTTTCAAAGCTAAATAAGCAATTAATTTTGGCTCTTCCTGCCGCGACAACATGGAAACGATAATTTGAATAATTGTATTTCACTGAATTCTAGAAGACGTGCACAGAAAATGAAGTTACATTTATGTCCAGAAGCAAAACAAGGGGCCATCTCAGCATTTGATCAATGGATCAGGGAAACTGGACGAAAAACCTGATCGAGATGGGGTTAGTTGAACTGCAATTGGGTATGACCCGGTGGAAGTTATATAACTATAATTACAATAATAATAACATTATTAATAATAATAACAATAATAATAAAGGAGTACAGTACAAGCCGCACATGCAATAATCAAACTATCACTTATATTAAGTATTATAACAAATATATCAACTCTGTCATGATATCCAATAATTATTTGTCAGTGATGCTAAAATTTAATACAAGCTACATAAGTTTGGCTAAGTTTTTTTAAATCATTGATCGCGTTCACTACACTTAACTGCACTGCAGTGCACTACACTACACACTACACTACACTACATACCACACCAACACACACACACACACCACTACACTACACACCACACTACACTACACACCACACTACACACTACACACCACACTACACACTACACTACACACTACTTTGCTTTGAATTACACTGATCAGCACTTCACAGCACTTCACCGCACTTTACAGCACTTACTCATTTAATGCCTATTACTCTCATGTTGTTCTAACTTATTTCTAAAGCTTCGGACTCTTAGAGGAAAAGCTTTGAAAATTGCTGGGTAAACTGTTCCAATCTTTAATTGTTCTGTTACAAAAGGAAAATTTCAAGATCTGAATTTTGTGAGTGGATCGCTTCGGCGAAATACTCGTAATTTGGGTTTTCTAGTCTAACCTGAATTTCCTTCCAAGCCGGTTGACCTTAGATTTGTGCTGCAGCTGCGCATGAACATCGCGGAGGCGATCGCGTACGCCGCAAAGCTACGCAAGAACGCCACCGAGTTCGGCCTGCTGGGCGTCGTCACCGTCCTGCAACTTCCTCGTGTCGAAGAACGGATCCCTGCACATCCACACCATGCGCGCCCTCGCCTCGCTCACGGAGGTGAGCACATGACACAAACAAGCACGTGATGAGTGTTTGTGAGAGCGTCAACGTCGACTGGCATTATTCCCGTAAGTGTAGTGCATGTTTTTTCGTGTGAGATGGCGGTGATATTTCCCCGCTGGTTGGTGAGATCCGGCGCCGACCTACCGTCGGCTAGTGGGATTTCCCTCTAACCAGGACTCTCCCACAAGCGGGGCACCACCCCAGTCGGGACAAGCTCTATGCTCCCGACCGGTCTTCCGGAATAGTGGTGCATGTTAGTGTAAGTGTGTATCTAAGAGGAGAGGATAGGACAAGGAAAAGGAAGGACAGATCGCGCGCGGTCCGTGGCCCGTTTGGTAGGGTATTGCTCCGGCATTCGCCTGGAGTTGATCGGAGAAACCACGGAATACTACCGTTCAGAGCAGCCGGCCGCTAGAATTCTCCTCCAGACAGCGACTGAATTCGACCTAGCTGAAAAGCTAGTGTCGAAAATCCTGCCGCCGTCAGGAATCGAACCTAGGACCTCCCGGCCAGAAGCGCTGCAGTGACATCTGTTGATGCACTGAGCTACCGCTACCGGTAATAGTGTTTGCGAGAGCGTCAACGTCGGCTTTCATTAGTCCCGTAAGTGTGGTGCATGGTTTTTCGTGGGAAAACCATGCTAGCCGACAGTTGGGTGGGTGCCCGACATCATCGAGCGGGGAAAGATCACCGCCTCCTCCCGAGGAAAAAGCAAAAAAACACGCACTACGCTTACGAAACCAGTACGCGCCCGACAGCACTGATTCATCACCGCGGTCGTGCTTACGCAGGTGCCGTTCAACTGCGTGGTGCTGCACGATGACGGCGGAGCAGATGCGACGTCATGCCAGGGGCCGAGCTGCAGCAGCTGGCGTCAGGAAAGGTGTAACATGCGCCCACTGCGCTGCGTGCACGACGATCGCGCCGTGCAGGACTGCGATCGACGTACCGCGCATGGGCTGAGCAGGCTGGCGCGACGGCGAGACGCCGATTTCACGATGGGACACTGTTCGTCCCCGCAACGCTAAGCTGCGGGCGTCGCTCAAATGAGGATGGGAGGCAACACGCCTTTATTGGCCTTCTTCAGTGGCTTCATAGGATCCACGAGTTGTTTCACATGTACATGCCCACCTAGTTGTACACGTAATAATATGCAGTTGTGTCTATCATACATACAACATTTTATAGCTGTATACATATTTACTGACTTGTGCAATTTGAATATTTATTTATTAATATTTATATAGTATAAGTATTTGAGACAAAATTGTATAATAAATGTATTTTAAATAAAGTGATTTGTATCTATTATTACATTAGGTAATAAAACAATTTTTAATTTAATATAAGATTTATTTTGATTTTCTATGTAGGAAGATTTTGTAATTGTATAGAATAAATTATGTCTCTAGTAAATGGAAAATTGAAATGATTAATAAGGCACAGTGTTAAAGAATAAATGACAAAGAAAGGAAATGAATAATATATAATAGATTTTGAAAAATAATAAATAATATAAAATAACTTACTGCTTAGACAACGTAGGTAACACCTAAACATTTAAAATGAAACTGGATAAGATCCAGTGATGAACGTACAGAAGATGTGCGTGCACACGGCAGTACAAATGAAAAACCGAAGAGCAATAACATAATTTGGCATGTGCACAGCATTGTTTTGAACCATGTTTTGAACTTATTCATAAATCAGAAACCTCTAGACGGTTTTTTTATACACACTTACCTCCTGAAACATCAATTAAAATATTTAGGCTGTGGAGCATTTTATGTCTGTATAATCAGTAATAAATATATTTGATTGTACCTACTTTTCTCTCTCGAAATATTGCCCTATAAAGGGCTAATGTACGTTTATGCAAAGAGATCTTAAGACGATAAGCAAAATTTCACTAAGACAAATTGTCACCATCGTAACTGTAAACTAGTATTTTACTTTACCATCATACATTCTTCAAACTATTTGCAACTTCGTGATTTTGAAACCTAAAATAAAACCAAAACATAACTACGTCATTTTAAGCGACTCGTTTCCATCAAAGGAAAAGTAAAAGAATATGCAGCCTTGAGAAAAAATATAAAATGCTTCATCTCAAGCAAACATTGGCAATAAGTGTAGGCTTTTCAAAACTGACATTATCTGCTTGAAGATCATTTTTAGAACACATTTCATTAAGTCTGACGGTAACATTATTTTTTAGCACTCGAAATCACATTGATATGCACCATTTTGTAAGTGTCCTTTCAATTTGAGAAAAACAAAAATGGAGCTAGTATTTGCAAAATTGTTTAAAATTGCTTATATTTGCCCATGCTACGTAAAATAATTCAAATTTTCTGAAAGACGGTTATGTCTCTTATTTAAAGATTCAATATGAATATATTTCATTAAAATAACCTACTTTCACAGTGTAGTGGTAGGAAGACTATGAAAATTTTGAACTTGCAATTACGAAATCAAGAGAACGCAAATAAAATGACACATCATTTACAAGTGATTTTGTGTTGTTTTGTCATAACATTTAATATTTCTTTATTTAAGGTACGTAGTATATGACACAAATAAAGGTTATTATTGATCAATAGCATAATTTCTCAGCATGTAACTATTAATATACCAAATATCTGTCTATAATATCAGAACTATTTCAATTAAAATGCATTAAAATCAGATTATTAGGAAAAACTAATTTTTAAAACTGAATACATTAAACAAATCTAACGCACGAAAATGGTATTGGAGTCACATCCATGTGCCCAGCAATAACAAAGAACTAGAGAATTCAACGGTCATCGTGTCAGTGCCATTGTCGTACTGAAATCTCATATCTGAACACTGCATTAAATTTTTGCTTATTTATGAAAATTTTGTAAAAGTAAAATAAAATTAAAATTCATTTAGTATTTAAAATTGCTTGATATTTTTCAAATTGAATCTAAAGACAACCCAACCAGACCATAAAACAAATTCAAACAAGATTTAATAAACAAAATGAGTTTTCTATATAAAATATTAAATATGTATTATGGTAAATATGATGCTATGAAAATCTGAACGCACGAGAACACCTCCGTCACCACTGAGCACGGCCATTCCCCTGCTCTCTGGGAGAATGAGCTCGTTCTGCAAACTTTATCTTAAATGCACCATTCAAATATTTATTCGATCTAATTGAATATAAAACAAATTGTTCATTCAAAATTATTTATATCAACCTGTAAATCGAGACTTCTATTCGCTGAATTAATGTTAAACATAATATGTGCATTTTCCTTATATTTTATTAAATATTCTAAATAATATTTGAAATACTCTAAATAACATTTGAATTTGATTTTGATTCTATATAATGACACTGTTTATTTTATTATTCTGTTTGATTATATAACACCTACAATTTCAATATTTGAAACTCTTGTGGTCCAACAGTTTGATCGGAATAAGGCTTTGAATATCGCGAGAACTCAACTCTTTCTCAATGAGATTCTATAGAAAAATGGTGCTTCAGAGGATCTGACCAAACGTTTCCAAAGTATGTCAAATTTAGTTTGCAAATACTACAACATTTGAATTTGAAACTATCATAGTGATGTTTTAAAACGTTTATAATAATAAAGAATTAAATAATGAAATACATTTTTAAGAGTTAAGAATATACAGCCAAATTACTTTAGCTATTTTGACAACCAAAATTACTAAAAAGTATTTAGAGGTCAAAAGTTAATCAGTTTATTTAGTACTTCATTAATGCAAAAGTTGAAAGAAAAATTGCAGCTGCTTTGAGGACTGCTGTTGAACTCAGTTCACTAAAACAGAATGAAGAGTATCTAGTGTCAAAATCCCAAGGACACACTAAAGAACTAGTTGTTGTGAGAATTTCAGTAAGAAAATAATCTGTATCTTCAGCTAATATAATTAACTAGATGAGAAAATGTCAAATCTTTATAGTGAAAATTATACTTGTACATGATTATAGGCGTATTTAATTACGTAATTCCAAGAAATTTAATGATTAATGAAACCATTTAGTTATGAAATGGCTTCAGACTTCAGAGAAGTACTTGTAATTTAAAAGAATTTTTCCAAATCGTGAGGTTTAAATTGGCTGACTGATTTGAATGTGCCCATTTTGGAAACAACCACAAATAGTTGACTTCCATAGTGCCATTTGCGGACGACAGACAGGCAGATAAGAAAAAAGATGAATGGACGGGTGCAGTCGAATGGGCTAAGAGTCGAGATGCAGAAGATAAACGGACGGGCAGGGAGAACGACGAAGAAAATGTTTGGGTATTAATGAAATACGAAACCTGGATTCAGACGAGGCATGCTTGCTGGAAAAATTTAATAAATACAGAGTAAAGAAACTTACTTTGGCACCAATGAGCAACAAACTGGAATTCATGTGTTGAAAAAACAATATTTTTGAAACAGCACTACAAATTTCTGAACTACGTATTTACCGTATATACGTACAAAGAGATGCAAAACGATAAACTTGAAATTGTGTATAAAATGTACCCGATAAAGAGTAATAAAATTGTGTTAATAGATGTCCTTAGGACAATGTCCCTAGATTTAATATCTGATAAGACACACGCGCTGGGTAGTCTAGAGTATCTGCTGAATAAATGTTTGATGATTCATCTACTATCCATATGATAGATTGGAATTCAGGGGCAGTGCTTCCGATCGGGAAACAAGTGACAATTGTATCTTTCCTATGGTGTAGGATTAGTTGGATGCAAACCACTTAAGGAAGAGAAGATCACCCAAAGGCTTTGAAGATAAGAAAGACGACCGATCGATTTCTAAACAAGAAATTCAACTAGAGCGAACATAAATTCAATGCATTGAGAAATGCCAGGTCACCGCATGACACTCACTCAACGGGACTGCAGATCAGGAGGCTACCAGTACATCCAGAAAGAAGGAATTACTGAATCCAACTGGAAGCGATACATCTCTATCTCAAGTTCATGAGTTTGATGAAGACAAGCACGCAGAGTCCATATGAGGATGGGGAAGTATCACAAGACAAAACTATCATGGATGTTATGTCTTATGAACTTAATGCTGCAGTTCATCATAGTTGAAGGGATGAAGCACACACTCTACAACTTAATCTTCTCTGCAATGACATGATCCTGAAAATGATTTTATCTAAATGTTCTGTCTGTAATCTGTACAGTAATTGATTATTAATCTGTTGAAGTTGGACCATGTTCAATGTAATAAAGCACTCAGGACTATATAGAAAAAATGAGTTTGAGCTGAAGAAAATGCGAATAATTTTCAAGCACTTAGTCTTATCTTCTTCTAGTATTCCAAGATGAGTTGAATTAGATATGAAATTTTGTATGAAATCTCTTCATGTTTGTAAAGTTCATGATGTGCAATGATATTTCTGCAAAGAAGGAGGAATCGCACATTAGATTGCCTTAGATGTGGAAGAATCTATCCTGTACACTACCATTTGTTGATACAACAAGAAGGTACATTCTCCCAACCATGCAAGTAATCACAAAACACCATAAATATCCAAAAGCATAAACATTAAGTGTAATGAAAGGGCTATCCTTGTTAAGAATATAGCTAACTGTTGCCACAAGGTGCTTCTGATGAGCCATTCAACTTACGCACTGTGCACACAACAATACAAGATATGTAAGAGAAGGCATTCTGCTGCCACTTTAGAAATTGTCTGTCGACGAGGAACTGAAATGAGAGAGGTACAAAGTCCGCAATAGTACACTGTGCTGCTGGCAGCGCGATCACGTGCCAGCATTGTGCGTATGTTGATTGTCTAAAATATCGCCAACTCCTACCAAGGACCTTCAAACAGAAAAGACGATTTTATCCATATCATCTACGCGAAGCAAACTGCTTCAAGACGATCGCAACTTGAAGATAATGAGGACAGGCCTGTTTACCACTTGACTGGCGCTTCAACATAGGTCTGTTTGAGTAAGAACTCACAGCAACGTGTTTGAAGTTAGTTTATGAATGCGAGGGTTAAGACAACTGCCAGCCATCGCAACCGCTGGTATAATTCCTGCTGCAGTGGGGAAACTCATGGAGATAACACTCGCCTCCTGAAATCAACCGCCGCGTTTCTAGGCACGTGCTCCAGAAGTGAGGACATCGCAGAGATGATCACAACACGATCGTGAGGCCGTTTCGGTGATGACATCGGGGACCCTGGGTGACGGCAACGTGTCTGTGGGGCTTTAGCATCACTCATCCGCAACACTGTGGATTCCGCTGAGGAGGTGCGTTGTTTGCGGGTGGTTTAACTTTGCTGAAGTAGCGTGTCGATCGATCTGTTAGTCACGGTCGAGCCAAATCTGCGGGCGGGAGATCTGCAAGGACGAGAGAACCCGTGATCCTTCTGGACTGGGATTGTCTGCCGGTTGGCGGCTCGACCAAGGACCCAGCACTGAAGAAGTGACTCAGTTTTGCAGAGGCCATAGCGTACGCCAGCGCTCCATGGAAAACGCTAAAAGAATCGCAGGCGAGGTGTGGTGCCGGGTGGGTGAAAACTTCTTGTCCACGAGCAACGTCATGTTGTACATCTACATGGAGGCCTTCTGGAAACTCATGGAGGTCCCTTCTTTTAATTGCTTCTTGTTCCTTCACGAGTGCGGAGGTGTTACTCCTGCTCGTACGACGGCATCACAAAGGAGGAGCTGCAGAGATTGGCGATGATCGTGTTGTAGCACATAGTGCCAATGGCACAGAGTGAGAAGAGGCATCTGAAGGCTGTGTTGCTATCTATAAATTTGGGTAGAAAACTCCAGAGAAACACTCTAAAAGCAACAAAGAAGAAGTTTTGACTCAGCGTCAAAGAATTGTAAAAGAATGAAGTGCATAAATAGGTTTTGCTAAGAGGTACGGGACTAGCTGAGTACACCATTTTTTGGTGACGTAATGTCACACGGGTTAATACTACTATGTTACACTACCCACATGATATTGCGACATCACCTACATTACATATGTTTCCAGCCATACATTCCTTCTTTATAGTAATCTACACTTGCAACAATACATACATTTTCAGTTGTTATATGTCTACACATCAGTAAAATGGTTATACTTATGGGTATATTTCTGAAAACGAATATTTATTTCGTGTGTTTTTTGTGAGACATGCTAAATACTAGATGTAATGTTTGACTGATAGTCCTAAATATACTATTTTATTTAGTTTTATACTGTATTCACTAATATTTATTTAAGTATTCATAACGTGACTCTTAATGTTTAAAACTGCTAGATTTAAATTATATTAATTTGTTTTGGTCATTTAATTGAATATATGTATTTATGGGTATATTTATAACACAACTTATATACAATTTATTTGACTTATATCTAATCTATGAATAAATAATCTTAAAGTAATTTAATATTTGAAATATTTTAATCTTTCAGTAATGCCTAATTAATCAGTCATCGATCAACTCCTCTACTTTGATTTATTTTAGACAGTTTTCGTTTCACTTTGATAGTGATATCAAGCAATGTGTCATAATAACACTTTAAGTGAATTATCCAGGCGATGTTTTTCTTAACTGAGAAAAATTGTTTAGGATCGTTATGTTGCTAATTGTAAATTAAAACAAATGATAGAAGACATTTGAATATAAATAATGAAAAAATAAATAATTGAAGTCAATGATAGTAGCAATGCAATCGTATTTCAATTGTGTTTCATTGACAATTTTAAATAATTGTTTGCTCTAGACCTCTCATGTTATTCACTATGAAATACGAAATTTAATTAAAACCCAAAGAATTGCATAATCAAAGATAACCATCTCCACATGGTAATTACTATTTGGCATTTTCAACAAAGATTCCTCTGCTTCTGAGGGCTATGTTTCACATTGTGTGCATAGTTACAACATGAATGTTTTTAATTGGCCTTTTTAATAATTTCTGGCATTGTACTTCATATTTCTCCGCGATATATTTAACTAATACATCATTATTTGTTGAGTATTCTGAATAACCAAGCAGATACTTGTCTAGATTATGGATGCCTGGTGCAGAAATGAAAGAGGCCTCTAACTGTACAACGCAAACAAGAGCTAAAATGTAAGTGAGAACAATACATAGAAAGGAGCTGGCAGGCCAGCAGTAATGATTAGTTTTATTGTTTGCTGATATCCGTGCGGAGGTCCTTGCAGAACGTCGATTTTTGGGGCAGGTGCGGAGCACCTGCTGCATCACCGTATAATTCAGCCATACCCTCGCGCTACGCCTCGCCACGCCCCATCGCGCCACGCCCTCGCTACGCTCCGCGCCACGCTCGCGCCACGCCTTCGCGCCACGCTCGCGCCATGCCTCGCGCTACGCCTCACGCTGCCCTCACGCACGCCGCGCTACGCCCCATCGCGCTACACTCGCGCTACGCCCGCGCCACGCCTCGCGCCACGCCCCATCGCGCGCTACGCCTCGCGCTACACCGCGCGCCTCGCACACGCCTCGCGCTACGCTCCTCACGCTACGCTCCTCACGCTACGCTCCTCACGCTACGCTCCTCGCGCTACGCCCCATCGCGCACACCCTCGCGCACGCCCTCGCGCTACGCCCTCGCGCTACGCCCCATCGCGCTACGCCTCGCGCTACGCTCCTCGCGCTACGCCTCCCGCGCTACGCCTCGCGCCGTCTCTCGCGCTACGCTCGCGCTACGCTCCTCACGCTACGCTCCTCACGCTACGCTCCTCGCGCTACGCCCCATCGCGCTACACTCGCCGCTCTCGCCCTCGCGCTACGCCTCGCGCTACGCCCCATCGCGCGCTCCTCGCGCATGCGCTCCTCGCGCTACGCTCGCGCTACGCTCCTCGCGCTACGCTCCTCACGCTACGCTCCTCACGCTACGCTCGCTCGCGCTACGCCCTACCGCGCTACGCCCCTCGCGCTACGCTCCTCGCGCTACGCTCCTCGCGCTACGCCCCATCGCGCTACGCCCATCGCGCTAGTCCTCGCGCCATGCTCGCGCTACGCTCTCGCGCTACGCTCTCGCGCTACGCCTCGCGCTACGCTCTCGCGCTACGCCTCGCGCTACGCCCTCACGCTACGCCTCACGCTACGCCTCGCGCTACGCCTCGCGCTACGCTCTCGCGCTCGCCTCGCGCTACGCTCTCGGCAGCTCCTCGCGCTCCTCGCGCTACGCTCTCGCGCTACGCTCCACGCTGCCCTCGCGCGCCCATCGCGCTACGCCCCTCGCGCTACGCCCTCGCGCTAGCGCCTCGCGCTACGCCCTGCGCCACGCCTCCGCTACGCTCTCGCGCTACGCTCTCGCCTACGCCTCGCGCACCTCGCGCTACGCTCCTCGCGCTACGCTCCTCGCGCACGCTCCTCACGCTACGCTCTCGCGCTACGCCTCGCGCTGCCTCGTACGCTCTGCGCTACGCTCTCGCGCTACGCTCTCGCGCTACGCTCCTCGCGCTAGCCTCCGTCGCTCTCCGCTACCGCTCCGCGCTCCTCCGCGCTACGCTTCTCGCGCTACGCTCCTCGCGATACGCTCCTCATCCTACGATCTTCATTCTAGTAGTACAAGTCTCGCAAAATCTATTTTGTATTCAAATGTAACAAATTGTACCCTTTACAATGTAAATTAGGCCAATTTCAAAGTAATTTATCACTCGATTCCCTCCTCCTCTTCGGTGTAGGTAGATTATTTCAATAGATGAGTATATAGATTATTATTATTATTATTATTATTATTATTATAATTATTATCGTATCGGCCATTTATGACCACGCTACTCGTTAAGTCCCACATTATCCTAAAATTAACGTCAATGGGGTTTGCTTTCATTTCCCCCGTAAAA